>JAUZST010091237.1:0-19453 GCA_034779995.1 Parotocinclus haroldoi
TGTATTACAAATGGTGTGTGTGGGGGCGCGCGCGCGTGTGTGTGTGTGTGTGTGTGTGTGTGTGTGTGTGTGCGAGTATTACTATATTTCTGAGGGCCATATTTTTCAGGCCGATTTAGACTTGTGAGGACAATTTTGCAGACTCTGACTTCTTGCATTGTTTTTACAGAAACAGATACTTTTATTTGTAAAGTCAAACCAGCAAAAGTATTTGCTTTAGATTACTGAGAATGAGATTCTTGTTAAGAATAGGTATAGGCGGATGAATTAGCTACTGTCATTTTTACATCTTTAGTGGAAAAATAGCAATACAAATATATTCATTTGTGTGAGTGAGTAACTATGTATGTATATATATATATATATGGGGTGTGTGTGTGTGTGTGTGTGTGTGTGTGTGTGTGTTCTTATTCACAGCTGCACAGTATAGCACAATATAACCATTGTCACAACAGCATCCTGATTAGAAGAATCCTGATCCTGAGAGGATTCCCAGCTGCTTCCACTCAGAGCCACATTGGTTATCATGTGACTTTGACTGTCCACACAACCCAACACTACAGACAGACTGTGTGTAAAGGTGTCAAAAAAGACGTACTTAAGGCCTTTAGTTCAAATGTGTTAGATTGTAGATGCATGAACACACAGTCCAGCATGTGTGTGTATAGACAGACGGAGACAGACAGGGGGAGAGAAAGACTGACAGGGAGGGAGAGACAGACAGACAGAGAGACAGGAAGACAGACAGGGATAAAGAGAGACAGACAGAGAGAGAGACAGATAGAGAGACAGACAGGGAGAGAGAGACAGACAGAGAGAGAGACAGAGAGAGAGACAGACAGGGAGAGAGAGACAGACAGAGAGAGAGACAGATAGAGAGACAGATAGAGAGACAGACAGGAAGACAGACAGGGATAAAGAGAGACAGACAGAGAGAGAGACAGATAGAGAGACAGACAGGAAGACAGACAGGGATAAAGAGAGACAGACAGAGAGACAGACAGATAGAGAGACAGATAGAGAGACAGACAGAGAGACAGACAGATAGAGAGACAGACAGGGAGAGAGACAGACAGAGAGAGATTTTTTAACCTTGTGGTGACATTTTTCTGGGACCAACTGTTGTTGTTTTTAACAAAACTTCAACTTTCTTTTGAAAAAAAAAGATTTGCTTTAGGTTACTGAGGTTAATGTCAGGAGAAGCATTAATTAGCTACAGTAATCACTGCATCAATGGGAGTCCCCACAGTTAAACAGATATATGTATGGTGGGTGGTTATAGAAAGATCTGACTTTTTTCATCTTGCAGGTGCCCTTGAGGAACACAAAAATTTTGCATAAACTGACTGAGACTAAGGCTGGGATTAGATGCAATAATGAGCTATACTGATTATGTCAATGGAAAGTCCCCACCAGGATAGTGAGACATGCGTGTGTGTGTGTGTGTGTGTGTGTGTGTGTGTGTGTGTGTGTGTGTGTGTGTGTGTGTGTGTGTCTGTGTGTGCACGCACCCTTGTAAATACTCTGACACACAAATCAAGCAGGTTCAGTGTGAAGGCTGCCACCAGCTGGTACGAGTGAACATGCCCTCTGCAGCTCTGGAGCGGTGTACAGGACATCGCATAAGAGTCCAAAAATCTGCTTTCACCACACTACAGGCACGTGTCACCAATTTAGGTCTGCTGTAATGTAAATATAAAGGGTAAACGCGTCGGTGATGGCAGTATTACGAACAACACGGAAGATCAGCCAGATGAAACAGTTTATCTAGTTATAGGTTGAAAGCGTATTCAGGTCTGGGGGGGGGGTTGGGTGGTACTACTTACAATAGGGCAGGCCCATACATTTACGAATGACATTTACAGCTTGTTACTAAAAGTAGCTGAAATTCATCCACACAAACATGAAAAGCTATAATACATCAACCGGGTTCGAACAGTCTCTAGTCCAAACATGAGCTAACAAGAAAGCAAAACACACGACCGGTACGGGATTTACTTTTACACACACGAATGATGGAAACCTGCTCTTTAACTCCCACCTCTGCTCATGGATTAGAATTAATCAGAATTAAAGTCCTATTGTTATTACACTGCTCACACAAATGGGAGCTATTTCATTATGACAGTGTTAAATTTGAACCTAATTCACCTAAATCAAGTAATTTTTTAAATAATTGTAAGATTTCTCTCATTACAGCGAAGAGACGTTGAATGCATGGTTCTGCCGGTTCAGCCTGAGATGTGCTCAGTGAGTTGCCTTGCTTTTGGAGCAGGACAACATGTATATACTGCTCACAAAATTTAGGGGATATTATATTTTGTGAGCAGTGTATGAGCGGATAATATCGATTTTTTTTAATCCACTATCTTAACGATAAATACTTTTTTTAGGTTACACATTTTATTGCACCTCTCTTGAACGAAGATCGTGACGTCACAACCTCTACAATAAAGCAAATGCTCTTAAGACGATATACAGATAGTTTATATTTTCATATTAAATGAACAAGCTGCATTTTGATTATTGATAAACATCAACTGAGTAAACTTTTGTTGTTTTAACTATTTTGAGCCCAGATTTCCGGAGTGAACTGGAATTAAAAGCCTCCACATTTTAAAACCGATAGTGGCTTCACGATTCTGCCAAATCTAAAAATATAGGTGTAGGCATCCACAGATTCCACTGACCTTCTCTAAAATCTTTGGTACCACTTCTTTACTGGTCCACCCACAAAAGATAAAGATCTCATGACAAAGCCAGTGATATGTGTTGTGAACATTTTGAAATGCCGAGCTTCGTCACGTCAGGATTTCTGCTCAGGCTGACATTGCGTGCCAGGCTTTCGTTCTCAGGCTTACATCTTCGTTTATGTAAGAAGCAGCCCGTTATTTTGGTGCAATGACCCAGCTCTGGCATTCTGCTGTTATTCGGTGCTTCTGGGCTGTTTAAGGGAATTGTTATGCAATCAGGCCCCTCCCTGAAAAAGTGGCTCCCACGTAACACTGCTGCGGCGTTAAATGTGTTTGTGAGATTAGGCTATGTAGTTGTGTTAATGAGTTTAATGTTGGGTTCTGAAAAAAAAAAATCTCTTCCCTAATAATCGATTAGGCTACATCTCGCTTTCTGGCCAGGCAGGATGTCCCACATTCTGCAGCTTTATTTGGTGGTGTCCTTTTGGTATTGGACATATCAAAATCTGAGCAACAACTTTATTTAGCATTTTTAACATCTACACTGCTAAAAAATTAGAGGATATTTCATTATGTGATATTTCATATTGGAGTATCCTTTAATTTTTGTGAGCGGTATATTGCACATAAGAATGTAAGAACTGGTTGCAGTGTAGTTTAACACAAATTAGCTTCTGTAGATAGATGAAATATTTTCCAAAATGAATAATATTGGTTAAATTAACCAGATTAAATTATATGCACTAATGGGGTTGTACTGTATTTAATAAAACCCTATTATTGCATATAATTACAACCCCATTTTATATATATATATATGGGAACCATGGTTATATGCCATAGTTTAATTTTATTTTCTCTTTTCAATTATACTCTCTATTAACCTATATTTTTATATTTACATGTTTTCTCCTTAAAATCTCATATTTAAACTATTATTATAAACTCTAAATATTAGAAGATATTCTAAAACTGTAAAGCTACCATATAATAAATTTAGACTTGACTTGATCAACTTAAGTAAGTAACCTAGCTTATCTTTTACATTTAATATCCAGGAAACACATCGACATCGGGTCCCTTTCTGCGTCTTGATCCTCCCAAGGTTTCTTCCCTACATATTTAAGGGAAATTTTCCTTGACACTCTCGCCTCAGGCTTGCTCGATTGCGGTTTTGAGCTGACATATTTGTGAAGATGCTTTGAGGCAATGTTCTGTTGTAAAAAGTACTGTATAAATAAATATGACTGTTATAAATACGATGAGTCATGGTCTCGTTGTCATGGTCAGTGGTTCTCACTGTTTTCCTTATGGGTGGCTGTTATCACTAACCTTTTCAGGACCCATGGCGGTAACTTATTTTCGTTAAGAATATATATATAAAGAACATGAGAATGTTTCCAACAGCTTTAGCAGAGATCTGATGGGAGTGAGAGCTATAGTGAGATGCTCCTGTGTTTCGGCTGGAAAGGTCATACGAGCCACGTGTCTCAACATTTACAAGGTCTAGCAAGTGCCAAACAAACAGAGACTTTTCCATTTAAAATGAGTAGATAACCGAATTAAACCGAATTAAGTAGCAAAACGTTCGAGTGCCCGGGTATGACTGTATAGTTTTGCTAACTTTTTATTATTGTAAATCTAAAGTATAGTCAGTAGTGTTCCTCTCTCTAGCGGTAACACCAAACATCTGTATAAAAAGCTGCATGGCTGCCACCTCTGAGGGTGACTCCAAAGATCTGTCTCTGTTGTCTAAATGGAATACAGGTGTCCTCATATGAAGTATATTACCACTAAATATTCACATGGGCCACTCACCACACAAAACATTCTATCTCACTAATAACGTCCCTGCAACATATCGTATTGGCGTGTCAGTGTGGCTGGCAGTCGCTGCCATAATTGTACGTTCGCAGGCCCTCTGTTTGTATTTATTCTGCTCATTGCAAAACTCCTCTGTGATTTACCCTTCACGACGTAATTGAAAAAGAAAATCAATAACGACTCACACGAAGTCGGCGTCTCTCAGGAACTCTTATTCTCGGTAAATTGGACAGATTCATGTTTTTCGCTGCTGGTTCGTACACACCCGACACCTGCATCACTAGGACACCAACGGGTCTGCACGTATTACGTAATTCTTCAGAACATCATAGCATCTAAAGGTAGCAACATGTTGGTCCAGACTAACGTAAGGCTCGCTTATCAACCAACTTTAAAAAGCAATAAGGAAAGGTTTGCATGATGGGCGGGATCAATAGCTGGGCTTGTTTGATGTTATAGAGAGCCAGGCAAGGCTTATCGATCTGAGAATAATCAGAGAGGGTTCTAGGTGCTGGTTCACTTCCCTCAATAATTCAGAGCGTGGATTACGGTGGAGAGGAATGGAGGCTGGGCATCATGGCAGTGAGCACATATTACTTACTGACCAAATGAAACCTGGCAACCCATCTTCAGTATGGTACCTGCAATGTGAAAAGTATTCCAAAAATAATATAACTATTACAGTTAAATAATAATGATTATCATACAAATCGTACTATTTTCATTGATTCATTTTTTATCTGCGTAATCTGGTCAGGGTGACGGAAAAGGAGATCATTAATAATTCATAAGTCGAAATTGAATGGGCGCAGGCACAGGTACACCCTAGACAGGGTATCAGTCCAGTCCATCCAACTTTCACATTGCAAGTCTCACCTGGGCTTCGAACCGAGTCACTTAGGAACTGATATTTCTAGCACCTCAATTTTAAATCCTACACTCAACTCAGACCCAGAGTTCCCAGCAGAACGTTATCCAGAGGATCACACCCTCTCCACTGGCTGTGGGTCTTGCCAGAGTGCATCCTGGTGTCATCACTTCCCTAGCTAAGTGCTGTACATGTACCCGACCGTCCACCACTGTCTGCCATTGCACCAGGGTCCAGTTTTGACATTTTCCTTCCCATTGACTGTGTTTTTGATGGTAGCTTGGGTTGAGACCAGATGGGACAGGATTCCTTGCTCTCATAAGCCTCCGATAATCCGATAAGCCTTGGGTGCCATCACCCTGCCACTGGATTGTGGTTTGTACCTCCTCCGACCACTGTCAGTATGAACTCAACTCACCACTGTTGAGCAGGAACAATCAACAAGCCTTGTTGTTTAGGAGATGCTCCAACCCAAACCTCTGCCCCAAGTGACTTGCCCCTTATTAAAGTGGCTCTGGTATTTGCTCCTGAACAGTCCTTCCACATCCAACAACTTGGACTTTAAGTGGTCACTTAACTTTGTAGTTCAACAGGTACAGTCTGTAGTCCATTTATTTCTCTACATACGTTTAGACCCCTTTACTCTGTTCTCTAATGGTCTAGACCCCCACCGATCTGGTCCTGTTTGGGGGGGTGGATCATTCTTAGCACTGCAGTGACACAAACTGAGTGGTGGTGGTGTGGTAATGTTGCTGACCTGGTACGAGAAGATCAGACTGAGCAGTGCTGGTGGAGTTTAGAGTCACTGTCCACTTTATTAGAGACTTTCATCGAATTGCTCCATTGTGTAGGTGTCAGCGACAGCAGCTTATTTTTTGTCACACAGTTTGTGTTAGGCCTCTAAACAACTAAACATTTAACAAAGATTCTGCAGAATTGTTCACTATCAAGGACTGGTGCCCTGTCTAAAGTTGTTCCTGAGCCGCCGACTAGGCACCAGCTCTCCTGCGACCCTGTCCGGGATCAAGCAGGTAAGACAGCGCACACAATCACTCACTCACTTACGCAGTGGGGCACTATAGAAACGCCAACAGACTTGATGCATGTCTTTTGAATGTGGGAGGAAACCATCGTTAAATCCTAAACTAGTGATGAAACCGGCCATCTGAACGAGTCTGATGTGTGATAAAGACTCTCAAGTGTGTCGTTTGTGTGGGAGGGAGCATATCAGGGGGACGGGAGAGGGTTATTGCATGTTTTAAGGTCAGCCCAGAGAGGGCGTCCTCTCTCGCCCTCGTCCTTCCTTTATCGCTTAATCACTGCAATTACTGCCTGGACTTGCCTTAGTTTGTTTGCTGTGTGTCTGTTGCATTAGCCTGTTTGTTTGTTTGCTCGCTCCCTGCTGTGCACCCCAGACAGCGGGAACGAGAGCGAGACCACGACCGCTGAATGCAAACGCTGACAATCCTCAAGATACACACACACACACACACATACCACACACATGCTGCAAGCCAGACTGGAAAACACACTTTAGGGACAAAGAGCTGAAGTGAAAATGAACATGAGGCAGACACGAGCTCCAGTTCCAGTATTTGAGGGTAATATTAGATTGTAGACGGTGTTATCTTTCTTTGACTATGTTAGTTTGAAATGTCAGCTATTATTACTTCCTCGTTTTAAGGACCAGACAGTACATCGGTGTGCTGACCCAGATTATACCGGCTCTGTGGGGCCATAACCATTAAAGAGCAAGGTAAAAGGGAGCTAACAAAGTATTCAGCGCAACAGACATAATGGACTAAGAGAAATTTAATAGAATACAGACATACCTCGGTTTTCAACCACCTCGGAACCTAAATGCAAATTCGGTTCTGTATGAGTCAAGCCTTTTGACTTATTTCAGCCAAAACTTGATTACGATTCAGTAAACTGATTCAAATTCACATGAGCTCATTTTCAGTTCAGATTTCTGCTGTCTTTCTTGTCTATTTACAGTACTGGTTTCTTAGTGCAATGAAGTCCCAATGGGTCCTACAATGGTTTGAAATGACAGCCAACCAAAAATAAAACAGCAACCAAATTCTCTTGGCTTTCAGGCTGAGCCATTACCATTGGCAACTAACATCCTGAGTTCACCAATAGAGTAAGTATTTTGTTTTTACTTTTCACTGTCAAATCATTACCCATTAAATGACTTGTTTCTTTTAACTCTTTGCCATAAAATAAGCTAAGTGCCCGACTGTAAGTTAATGCAAATACTCATGTACGAGACTCTGCAGTGATCTAGTATAGATTATATTAAACTCATTGGTTCATAGTATATTTAACTTCTGATGGATTTTTCTGAACATATCGCCTTCATAAATCATGGAGCTCCTGTACAATACAACTGCTTTAATATATAGAATGCCTTCTACAGGGTGGCTTTTATTGGTGTTTGAAACAGATTCCTTTAATACATTATTTCTTATGGGAAACATTTGACGTAATGTGGTTTTCAGTAATTTGGTGCAAACCTGCTGGAATGAAGGTACCACTGTATGTTTTGAGGACAGTTTTACACACGAACAGTTGTTGGGGGCGTGGTTATAATAACTTTGAATGCAGACACAACATTAGTTGCTTCAAAAGAAAGCAGCTCAGATATTCCCGATGGATGAGAGAAAACGGCTAAATGAAGAGAAGTACAGCTGTGACGGCAATCTCACACTACAAGCTCCCAATTATTGTTGTTCACAGAATTCAATGCCCCCCTATATACAATCAATAAATACGCCCACCTATATGTTGTGATTGGTCACCCATCAGAAAAAATTAGGTGTAACACTGCACTCAGAAGATCAATATATAAAACTCCAACCTGTGCACCTGCATGGTAAGTAGGGGTATGAAACAGGGTTTAAATCATCTACACTCTAAGCGCTGGCGGGGTTTGGTTGTGTTTGGGTTTTGCAAATGCAAAGTGGTCATAGTATGTCTTGGACATAGCTCCAAGTTTTTTTATTAAGCCAGAGTCAAAAAGCCTCTTTGGTGTAGCGGGGGTGTTTGTTCACACCCCTTTGAGCAGGGTTTAGTATGCTGGATGAGATCAAAGTAGTTTGAGACTGAAACTGCGTGACATTCGGGTTGAATGAGATTGAAAGCAGATGAGATCAGAGTTGGCATCGGATGCTGTTTCGATCAGAGCCGATGGACAGTCCTGACTTTCACTAGTAGTTTCTCTGAAGCACTTCTGATGCTGCATAGACCAGGCTTCAGTGTGCCCCCTGTTCCATGTGGGATTGTGTGTTTGGGTTGCATGGTGAGCTCAGTGTGATAGAAGAAGGTCAGTGAGTAACATGATGCCCTCAGGTGCAGGAGGAATTGAATTGGGAACCTTTTACTGTTACTCTTTTCATCTGATGTAACGCTTTTGCAGAAGGATGATACTGAGGTTAGGCTTCATTAAAACATTACAGCACGGCTGTAATGTATCCTGACCATGGCTGAAGCACCATAGTGTAGCTCTCATCTTCTCTTTATGCTCACTCTGTGACCCAACACATCCTCTGTCCATCGTCTTAATGCTTCTCCAGCTCTCTTTTGTAGGTCGTTTCTAGAGAAATACTCCATCACGATTATATACACTACTAGTTTAGCACCATGTCTATCTTGGTTCTAAACCGAGAGCTTCTCAGTCTTATTGCTTTCTTATTCTTCCCTTCCACCCCCTTTCTTGATCCAGCTCATTACCTCACCCAGATATATTCCCTTAAACGTCCACACACACACACACACACACACACACACACACACGTGAGTGTGGCGGCGAGAGAAAGACAAAGCACTCAGTTAATTACTTATCATTTACAGCAGATGGCTGAAGATGATATGTTAATGCTGGCGTGTGTGTGTGTGTGTGCGTGTGCGTGTGTGTGCGTGTGTGTGTGTGTGTGTGTGTGTGTGTGTGTGTGTGTGAGAGAGAGAGAGAGAAAGATTTTATTTTTTTACAACACACGGTTGATAACAGCTGTAATTATAGGTTGCAATTTTAAGTCATTATGCCCAACCTTCTTTATTCTCGTTTTACATATTAATGTCAAATGCAGTCGCTGTAAACTCATTCCGCATTTCTCAGACAAAATGTTAGTTCAAATAATAGTTTCATCATGTCACTACTTAATCACATAGGTATTTGAGGTGCCACAATAGCTACTTACGAACGGTCATATTTGATTGGTCAAACAAAATCCATACTGGCATTGGTTTTAGTGGAACTGCTTACAGCATGCAGCTCCCGTGGCTCGGGGGTAAGAGCCAGATGCTGGAAACAGTTCCTGAGCACCTGGGTTTATACCCCAGGCTGGGCTTGCAATATGATGGTTGTGAGGTGCGGCTACAGCCCTAGTGTCACATCCAGGAAACACTTTCGCCTGCACCCAGTGAGATTCACAATAAGGTAAAAATCTAGAACAATAATGAATTAATGATAATGATTGATTTCAGCACAGTGTTTTGGTGGATTGTGGGTGAGGGGATGGCATGGGGGTGCAAATGGTTAGCGTAGTCGGCTTACGGCTCCAGAGATCCCTGGATCGATCCTGACCTTGCCCTCTGCCTATGTGAAGTTTGGATGTTCACCTTATCTCCATGTGGGTTACTCCAGTTAACTTGTCTCTCTAAATTGGCCCAGTGTGAATGTGCCTGGCTATAGATGTAACCTTGCACCTGTCATGAACAGGCATTGAGGCTGCCGCGACATTAAACAAAAACAAACAAACAGACAGAGGCGCTATAATGCTCTGCTGTGCCCTGTGATGGATAAGTGTTCTGTCCCATTTTTGCCTACCTAGTGGGATAGTGTACAGACCTTTTTCAGAAATTACTGTTTAATACTAGAAATTACTCTTTAACACTCCATCTCCATATGGGCACATGATCAACACCACAAATATTTTAAGATACAGAAACTGCCATTTCTTTTGCATTGAACCTGGGATCCAGGATGACTGTCACTTTTTTAAGAAAAGGAAATGTAATATTAGATGGCTACAAATTAAGGGCAAGAGAAAAGTAACAACACTTTGCCTTTAAAAAGTTTGTTCCCATGCTGTTTTTCTTTTAATTAATAATACAAGTTTAAAACATACAGTCTTAATGCATGGAGGTGAGACCCGATTCTGGATGGTACAGTGGCTCAGTGGGCAGCACTGATATCAAAGCAAGAAGGTCCTGGCTTCAGTCCCCAGGTTACTCCTGGTACTCCAGTTTCCTAACACTGTGACCCTGTTAAAAATTAGGCAGATAAGAAAATGAATGAATGTACAAAGGAAGGAAGGAAGGAAGGAATGACTCTCCTCTCTAGCCTAGGCTTTTAGCTTAAAAAGAATGTTGAAAACAATGTTTGGCCAAACTACAACCTTGTTACTAACTGGACTGCCATGGAAATTCTTAAAAATGTTCAAATTTTACATTATTAACTCCTCCTGTAAAATGAAAGGAAAAGAAGTTCTGCAGGTGTCCCTTACAGGGATCTGGCTGTATACTGGGATTTTTAATGCATGTCCTGAATGAATAGATGAAGCAGGATGATGCTCACTCTACTCTGAGCGTGATGTATGTTCCAATGAACAGGATGCAGGAAAGAAATGCAGCCGAGACGAATCCTACAGCCACGGATCAATAGCGTAAAAACACACCCTGATCTGCTGGCTTCAGACTCCTATAAATCACCTATCAGTGACAGCTACGCTTTTCTTTTAAAATGCTGGGTGTGCTGGTTGTAGTGTTTATTAAAAGCTCAGTTTTCTTTCTTTCGAGAGACTTTAGTGCAGACATTGCAAATACTGATATCTTACTAGACTTTACAAGGTTACATGTCTTTCACGAAAGGTTTCCGCTCATGAGATCAAAAGAAGCCAGCTATATGTTTAACCGAACAGATCTGAAGCTTATGGTCCCCCTACAAACATCTGAGCAGCTTGGTTAAATTACAGTACTGTGCAAAAGTCTTAGGTCACAATTAGATTGGTTGTTTTAGCCAGATATGACCAGATGTAGGATATTGTTCAAAATTGAACCCAAAGAAAAAAAAACTGAAAGCACTGAGATTTTCAGAACTTTCAGTGTGTGTGCTTTTTTCGTGAATGAAATCATAGTTGACTTTCCACTGTTTCTTTTCTCACCCCCACAGTGCAGACCTTCAACACTGCTAATAACCAAGTGTGGATGCATATGGCCTTGTTCTGCATGCTGGTTCCACAGAGCAACACATTCCCACTGACAGTGTTAACATTCCCTGTGCAGTACAGTCAGGGTGAGTAGATTTACATCGTTCTTTAATCCGGTTATTATTTAGCTAGTGGATTTGAATACATAAAGCATTTTTATTTTTGATGAGATATCGACTCAATGAGGACCTCTGTCGGTGGAAACGCACCAATGATAATAAACAAGGTCCCTTCTGTCTTTCTCTCTCTCGCTCTCGCTCTCTCCCCCACCGTTCTCTCTCTCTTTCTCTCTCTCCTTCTCCCTCTCTCTCTCCCCCACCCTTCTCTCTCTCTTTCTCTCTCTCCTTCACCTCTCTCTCTCCTTCTCCCTCTCTCTCCCAGACTCGTTCGTTTAATCTTCCCCTAGATGAGTCTGTGTTGCCCTGAGACGAAAATCACCAAACTGGTGCCCTGTCAAGGTTATTTTCCCACCATGCAGGATTGGCTTCCCACCCACTTTACCCTTCACCTGGCTTTGGTGGTTACTAACGATGAATGAGTTACATTTGTACATTATTTTTAATGGGCTGTTCATTTGTTTCTGGAAAATATTCCAGTAGACAACCGTTCAAGAAAAAAAACATGGTACTAGACTAATGTTTGCTGGACTTGCAGGCTTTTTAATGACCTTGATTTACTTTACATTGAGACATAATGGATTGTTTTAATTGCTATGCTGGATTTTTTTTATTTACTTCTTTTTATTTTTGAATCTACACAATGTTTGCTGGGCTTGTGCACTGTAGCTGTAAATAAACTGGATATATGGTCGTTTGGACTCGCTAGAAATATCTAATGATAGTTTTGGATAGGTTAGAACTATTTCATTGATACCCTGAGACGTGCTGACCTTGTGGTAGTAAGGTAACTTCACTGGACGTCATATATAATGCAGTTTTAAATGTGATGGGCTGATTTACTAATAGTCTAAGATATACTACTTTTATTTCATAGCACTCTTAAATATGCTGGCCTTTTGGTCTTTTAAAATACACTACATTTATTGCCTTGCATTTCCTGTATACTGCTGCAGGGCTTGGAAAGATGTTAAACATGTATAGTGTGTGAGTACATCATCACATCAGTGCTCTGTTAGAAAACACAAGGTCATGTGAGTTTGCAGCATCTTGGCTAGTTAGCTAGCAGGAATAGTGTAATATGAAGGTGTTCCACCTACTGCTGATTTTTGAATCCTTCTCTCTGATTCACTGCAAAGTTCTCAAGAACTGTGGTTAAGCACAAAAATCCACATCATATTATGCAACATTGCATACAAATAACTTTGGGATACTGTTTTTTAAGGTTATGAATTACAAAGCATATTCCTGTGTGTTAATAATGAAAAGGGAATCGATGGTTCATTGTCGCTTCATTATTGGTTTGTTTAGAATCTGTTCAATTTGGCAGGTGACTTGATTCGAAGCGAATTGCAAATTCATATAATTTAAGAGGGTCCAATTGAAGAAACCATCTGGTCAAGCATAATGGTTTAAACATTCTTTTTGAAAGGTTTAGCATGATCGAACATGACAGATCCTTGTAATTTCATATACATCTGTTTCAATTCCATTCAAATTTATTTCTATAGCGCTTTTTACAACGGAGCATTGTCTCAAAGCAGCTTTACAAACTTATATGATCTTAACAGGCCAATCCCAGGTGGCAAGGAAAAACTCCTTGAAAGTAGAAGGAAGAAACCTTGGGAGGACCAAGACTCAGAAAGGGACCCGACCTCCATGGGTGGCCTAGATGTTAATTAAGTAAAGACTTTAAAGTATATCAAAGTAATAGTAAAATGAAGTAAATAATATAATTTGAATCAATAATAATATTTCCACTTAGTATGTAGTATGAGTATGGTGCATTCTCAAAATGTATCATCACTGGAGGTGAGAAAGCTCCTTTAGGTTCCCCGTGTTAACGTTTTGTGAATAATAATTAGCAGCTCAGGAGCGAGTGGGAGGAAGCCTGTTATATTCACATCGTACGACTACGGAAATAAACCATCATCCCTGCGAATTTACAAAAATGAGATCTTAATAGGCTTGATAATAATTAAGTCTTATATATTCTGCTTTATTAGTTCAGTGTGTCAACATTGACAGCAACAATGCACAACATGAAGTCTTTTTGAAGCAGGTTTGTGCTATGCCTTTTAATAAATGAGTCTTTTGGGTGTTTATAGTAGATTTTAGTACAAAACGCTATTCTGCAGCTTCCCCCTTTATTTTTCAGCTACTGTGAGCAACACCGTGTAGTCCTGATGGCTTGATGCTTCCCACCACAATTTCAACTTCTCTGATCACATTACATCAGCCGCCAGATCCTGCAGATTTCTTCTTCACTACAGCAGAGGAATACAAACAGTAGAGATGCTTCATTCTCGTACAGGTGCTCTGTGTTTCCAGAGATTTGGGCCCTTGTTCATTTTTTACGTGACACATTGTGTTAAACCCGAAGGAAAAAACAAACCGTAAAATATTTTAATTTGAGATATGACCATATGACCCAAGGAATTTATTGAGAAACTACTCATAATTAATAGGGTTTCTCATGGGAGGTGGCCAAAATATTTACTTGAATTTAAAATATGTTGAATTCTTTTTCAGAATCGAATACATCCTTTTTTTTATCCCCAAATTCGTGGCAATAATTCACCAATATGGTATGTCACTAGGGCACGATCATAGGCATATTATGTACTGTATATTTTAGAATATTATTCTATTATGTATATATGTATTTTATATCAGTTAATTTCTTTTTGCTATATTCATATTCTTAAGCATTAACTCCATATGTACTTTATATAGCCATAAAAAACAATCCTTTGGGAGTTATTTAGTTAAATAATTTCTCAAAGAAATTTGATTCTGAGTTTGAACAAATCGGAGTTTGAATGAGCTCATGAAACCAGTTTGAAATTCGAGGTTCAGCTACATACAGTGGGGAAAATAAGTATTTGATACACTGCCCAATGTTGAACTCTTGCTGGTTGGTAGGTGATTAAATGCTTATTTTATGCAATAAAACTCAAATTCATTATTTAATAAATCATACAATGCAATTTTCTTTCTTTCTTTCTTTCTTTTTTTGATTCTGTCTCTCACAGTTAAAGGGAAACTACGATAAAAACCACAGACCTCTCCATTCTTTAAAAGTGGGAACGCTTGCAATATCGGCAGTGTATCAAAGTATTTTCTTATTTTCCCGACCGGATCATAGTAATTTGCCATAATGTGTGTTTCAATGGACGTTGTAATACTCTAATAATCTGACAACATATTTCTGCCTGACCAGCACTCTTACTACCACTGTGTAATAATCGATTAGATATTTTAACATCCACACCATTGTTGAATCACCTTTCCTTTCTTATCTCATTTATTTAAGGATTAGTAACGCTAAGCTGTAGTAACCCATCCCACGTAAATATAAGCATCCCTAAAGATCTTTATTTTAGGGTACGGGATGGCCGTTGGGACAGAAGTGTGGAAGTTTCTCACACCTATGCACCACACACACACACACACACACACACACACACACACACTTTCTCTACTTTTTCTTTACACATGCATACATGCTGGTATCTAGCCTGCTGAAGTGTCTGCTCAGGCTCTTTAATCTCTACCGATTGCTAGATAAACAGGGGTGCTCTCCCTGAGCAGAAAACCATTAGGCACTCTGTGTCCACAGCTGCTTGTCATGCATTGGTTGGCTCAGATCCCACCAAATCAAAGCTGTCCGTTCTGCCTTCAGTGCCGTTATGAATATTTATAGCCGCCGTGTGAGCAGAGCATTTCTGTGATGTAATGGCAGTGCTGAGGAGAACGACACTACAGTCTAGGTCCTGGACCAAAAGGACCCTGGACCTGTGTATTTTACTAACAGGGATATACGCTGCTCACAATACTGAGGGGGGAATCTCAAAATGACTATGAAGCCATTAAGAAGCATTTGATTTATATTATTAGATGTTTATACTAGCATTTATATTCTTAAACAAGAAAAGCAAATGAAAAGTCCAAGACAGTTGTTTGATTACACAAAGGAAATGCAAACTCAATCATGGAGGCGAACAGGAGCGTGTCAAACTGGACGATAGTGCCTCACATTGACTGTTCAGTACGGTGTATGATCACCCAAGAGGGCCAAAACACACTGACAGTGATGGGGCATGGACAGGATCAGATTGTCCAGCAGGGATCCCCTTCATATTCAATTTGAAATCTCTTCTAAATTTGTGAGCAGATTAACATCAATGCATTCTTACATTTATGTTATAAATGATATATTTATGATATAAGGTTCCATCAGAACTAATTATATACACACACAAGTCAGTGTCAGTTTAGAGACACCAATTAACCTAACAGACAGGTCTTTGGACTGTGGGAGGAAACCGGAGTACCTGGAGTAAACCCACGCAGACACGGGGAGGACATGCAGACTCCACTGAACTTAGGACCTTCTTGCTGTGATGTGGTGGTGCTACCCACCCTGCTGCCACTTTGGTGTGAGTAAAAAGGTTGTAAAACATGGCTGTGGTTAATTAATGTAATAAAACTAAAACACCTGAGAGACATTTTGCTTTAGCTTTTGACTAAATGAAAGCCGCACTCTGATTGGCTAACAGTTAAAAACAAGTTCTTGCTCTTCTCATTCAGGATCCAATCAGTGAACACGTTTCATTTTGAACAATCTGACCTTATGACTACAAGTGTGCATTTTTGCGAAAGTCACAAATGTCTAGTATGCTCAGAATATACTAAGTACAAATGTACGTTTAATTACAAATAAACAGTAAATGAATACATATTAGTAGTTCCATAATAACATTTTCCATTTAATAAACATTACTACGTGGAGATCAGTAGTTTCACACACAGAGCTGGAGATGCTTATTCAGGCTTTTATTTTATTTGAATGCTCCGTGTTCCTCACTTAGTGCGTCTGCTCGTGATCGCTTGCAAACGATTCAGAATGCAGCTGTTAGATTGCTCACCAGGTCAAACAAAAGGTCTCACATAACCCCTCTGCTAAAATCTCTCCACTGGCTTCCTGTGGAGTACAGGATCCAGTTTAAAAATCTTACGCCTACATATAGCGCATTAGACGGTCAGTCCTGACTATATGGCAGAATTACTGCCATATACTCACTCGCTCCTCAGTGTGACTCCTTAGGTCTAGTAGTTTAAACCTGCTCTTTGTTCCACAGTCCCGCCTAAAGACTCGTGGGGATCGTGCATTTGAGGTTTTTGCTCCTAAATCAATCAATCAATCAATCAATCAAAATTTATTTATTTATTACAATGGAGCATTGTTTCAAAGCAGCTTTACAACAGTATATTATCTAAAAAAAAAGGCCAATCCCAGTCTGAGCAAGCCTATGGCGACAGTGGCAAGGAAAAACTCCCTTATTTAGGAGGAAGAAACATGTCAAACTATGGAAAACTTTGCCTATGTCACTTAAGATCTGCTGATTCTGTTGAGTCCTTTAAAAACCACCTAAAGACTTTTTAAAACAGGCGTTTAGATAATGCAGCATGGTGCTATTTGTTTGGTTGTGCTGTTTTGTATTTTTGTATTTGTTCTATGTGTTTTTAAGTATCGAATTTGTAAAGCACTTTGTGACCACTCTCTGGGAAAAGTGCTATATGAATACTTACTTACTGACATAACATAAGTACATACTTACTTACAAGCATAAGTACATACAGTAACTACACTGCTCACACAAATTAGGGCATATTTCATTATGGAAGAACCCCTGATTTTTGTGAGCACTATATTTCAGCATAAGTTAAGTATTTTTTTGGGGGGGTTTCTATATTGAGGTGACTTCATGTGGTGACTTCCGACCAAGTCTGACTAGAGAGGAGAAGGAAAACGGAATCATGACCAAAATTTGCTTTCAAAAGTTACAACTATAATATGATAATAATTACTAATAATTCAATATACTGTATAGTTTCATGTCATATTTGGCTAAATCTATGATGATATATACTATTTTTGATATGTTTTTTATGATATATATAATGTATAGAGAATTTCAAGTTAATATTTAATTATTTAAATTCATCTTAAATTCATTTTCTTTTCATTCTTGTAAGATGAAAATCGATCTTAATTTGCTCTCTGGCTTGTTGTCGACTCGGTTTCAGTGCGCTGAACTGCAGGGGAATTGAAATGCTGTCTTATCGTAATTGTTTTCATACGTGTCATACATGTGTCTGAACAGGAGAAAGCAGACGTTTTCTAAGCGTGCATAAACACGACCCGTCCACCACTTTTCTGTTTTCTTTTCTTTTTTTCTCAGTTAAACATTGGATGTTTCGAACAACATTAAATCAGTCTCCACACTGAGCAGGAAGATAAAATGAGTAATAAGTAAATTCACATGAGCACTAAATCTATAGACTGCGTTCCAACCCCAAACTAATCAAGGCTTAAACCTCTAGATTTATTAAGCAGAAACTAAAACTGACAATACCCTTCTGGCCTCATTTTCCTGCCCTCTAATCCAGACTGGAAAAACATTTCTTTTTAGCCAATAAAAGTCTGAAGGGATTTTATTCTTTTCGCCTGTTTTGGCTAGTCAGATTATCCTGAACCCAATATATATGGACTTCTGCAAGTTTAGCCACCACTGGTCACATGGTATATCAAATCAGGTCAAGTCAAATTTATTTATACAGCGCTTTTTACAACAGAGCATTGTCTCAAATCAGCTTATATTATCCCAACTTGAGAAGGCCTAGAGTGACAGTGGCAAGGAAAAACTCCCTGAAATTAGAAGAAAGAAGCCCTGGTAGGAACAAGACTCAAACTGGGACCCGCCCCCCCATGGGTGACCTAGATGTTAATTAAGCAAATACTTAAAAGTCTATTAAAGAAATAGTAAAATTAAGTAAATAATATAATATAAACCGATAATATTTAAGTTAGTCATAAAATAGTGATAAAATAGAGTTTTAATACCAAATAGGTATTAAATACCAGGGGTGCCAAACGCATTTTTTTCACACAAAAAAAGTGACAGTGCACAAGTGAGTTGTGTCAGATTAACCGTTTATAATGTGTCTGTGATTACAGATGGCTGGTGTTAGTATTCAATGGCAGATTCACCCATCATGCCTGCTTCTGCCTCCTGCCTGCTACATCAGAGGGAGTCTATTCACACACTGACCATCTGCCTGCCACACACACACACACACACACACACACACACACACACACTAGCAACGTACCACATTCATATATATGACAAGGACAATGAAGGAACGTCATTAAACCTGCCAAGTCAATGCAAAGTCAGGACAATGGGCTCACACCTACTGATGGTAATAAAAGATTCAATCATTTTCACTCTGTTACTGTCCTTTTACCTTATGTCATGATTAAATCTCTATTCGAATCAGGTTGTTCCCTACCAAGCACGAATAGTCGTATTCCACACAGACCTGATATTGTCCTTTCTGAATGCTTACCTCTGCTCCAAAGAGGTGAGCACAATTTCAATATACATGTATTTATCTAATCCTAATAAATCATTAAAGAAACAAATGTGTGATCCATGTAAAAACATGACATTAAATATGGATTCCCTTAGATAGATCGTAGCTTTAGTAGGTCTTCTTAGATTTGAGATAATATAGAGTGCACGGTTTTAGAGCGAGACAGTGAAGTACCATGTTATTTACATTTCCAGCATTTACGTTTCCAGCATGTGGGACTGTGGTAGCCTAGTGGTTAAGGTACTGGACTCTGAACCAGAAGGTCCAGGGTTCAAATCCCACCTCTGCCAAGTT
>JAUZST010091248.1:0-19451 GCA_034779995.1 Parotocinclus haroldoi
TATATATATACACACACACACATACATATATATATATATACACACACATATATATATACATATACATATACATATATATATATACACATATATATACATGTATATATATATATACACATCCCAGTACCTTTGACTCTTGAGTATTAGGTATTAGGTCCTTAATTGGTATGCTTGGCATTTACCACAAGGATTCATTCTGTACAAGGGATAAATACATTGACTTTAGATGTATTTTTAATACTCATTTGGATTCAAATTTAGATGCAGTCTTACTCTAATACTTCTGTTCATCTTCACTTGTAATAACTGTTTGCTCACTGGTTACAGTGGAGAAAATAAAGTGGGGCAAAAAAGAATTTGGTCAGCCACTGAGTGTGAAAGTTCTCCTATTTAGAAAGATGAGAGTGGTTAAGCGGTTAAGGTACTGGCCTATGGACCAGAAGGTCCATGGTTCAAATGCCACCTCTGCCACAGTTGGGTCCCTGAGCAAGGCCCTTGACCCACAATGGCTTGGATTGTAAGACTGTATGAATTGTAAGTTGCTCTGGATAAGGACTGTAAATATAAATGCGAACAAAATCCAGGAAAGAAAGATTTTTAAAGAATTAATTCATAAATAATGGTGGAAAAGAAGTATTTGGTCAATAACAAAAGGTAATCTCAATACTTTGTATCATAAACAGAGGCCTTCACTGGGTTTGCACACACTGTAGCTGGTATTTTTGCCCATTGTTCCATGTAGATCTCATCTAGAGCAGAGCTGTTTTGTGACTGTCGCTGGCTGCTTAAGCAGGGGGACACTCCTGGCACTCTCGGCGTAGTGTTTTACTGGTAGTAGCCTTTGTTACTTTGGTCCCAGCTCTCTGCAGGTCATTCATTAGGTCCCTCTGTGTAATTCTGGGATTGTTTTGGGATGATCATTTTGACCCCACAGGATGAGATCTTGCATGGGGCCCCAGACTGAGGGATCAATGGTCTTATATGCTTGATTTATTCACACCAACCTGCTTGCCTATTGTAGAATCACTCTTACCAGCCTGGTGCAAATGGTCTTTGGTCTTTGGTCTTGGCAATTTAGTTTGGATTCTGACTGTTTGAGCCTATGGACAGGCGTCTTTTATAACAAGGTCAAACAGGTGTCATTAATACAGGTAACAAGTGGAGGACAGAAAAACTTCTTAAAGAAGAAGTTACAGGTCTGTGAGACCTAGAAATCTTGCTTCTTTGTGGGTGACCAAATACATATTTTCCTCCATTAGGCTATTTCCAAATAAATAAAAATAATACAATGTGATTTCCTGTATGTTTTCTCAGTTTGTCTATAGTTCTCTATTTTGTCAATAGTTGAAGAGTATCTATAAAGAAAATTACAGACCTCTTTCGTGTTTCTAAGTAGGACAATTTCCTCTGGAGTAAGTACTTGATAAACTGCTGATTTTGCTAGTTTTCACACCTACAAAGAATGGAGAGGTCTGTATTTTTATTGTAGGTACACTTCAACTGTGAGAGGCAGAATCTAAAAAAAATCTAGTTAGTTACAGTATATCATATGGATAACAAAGTTTAAAAAACATGGTTTTCTGAACCTTCAACAGGTTTCGCCCATGTCAGATATTTCAAATCTGGTAGTACACTCTGTAGAATGTCTGCCCTGAGCACCTGACCTGACACCATTTGACTTTATCTCTCGGGTCATCTCAAACTAATTGTGCATGCTGAGAAGATACGCAACAAACAACACCTTCAGCACCGCATAGTGGAGGCTAGTGACAGCATTTCTCCAGAGATTCTTATGCGTGTTCATAATGACTGGATCCTGCTCCTTCAGCTCTGTGTTCAGTACCAGGGACAGCACACTGAACATCCAAAATAGCTGTCCTTTACAGGTAATGTTCCCAGTTGTTGCAACTTCCTGTGTTGATAACTTCTGAACCACAAGAGAGTGCAAATCTGATTGCGGAATCTTGATCACTTTCCCATTGTAAACTTGCCCCTGGTCCACCACGGTGGCTTTCACAATAGTGCTTATGCTCCAGACATAGCCTTAAAGAGACGTAGCCCGTAACACACAGGCCCTGGGCAGCCCAGACAGACCAACAGTAGAGAGGATCGCTTGATCTGCTGACAAACACAAACATCCCCACAGTTTCATTGTCCACCATAGACTCATGAACAATCAGAGTATGGTATGAACAACTGCACACAGAAATGCCTGGACTAAAACAAACAAACAAACAAACAAACAAACAAACAAACAAACAAACAAACAAACACCCCCCCCCACACACACACACACACAATCTCCATCTTTCAATTACACAAATCATGTGAATACTATATGACCAAATATGGACAAAAACTTCAGCTATACCTATTGTTTACACTGTTTATATTGAACAAATGGACATATCTGCACCTTCTGCTCACACTTCCAGTGAGCTATCTGCACTGTTACATTGTATTTATTGTTTATTGTTATGTATAGTGTTTTTTGTTTCTGTATTTGTGTACTGTCCCATATTACACATGCTGCACATGCTGCACACTTTACTTTATGAAGTTTGTTTTATGTAGCACCTTAGTCCTGGAGGAACGTTGTTTCGTTTCCCTCTATACTGTACACCAATGTGTATGGTTGAAATGACAATAAAATAATTCAATTCAATTCAATTTTATTTGTATAGCGCTTTTTACAATAGACATTGTCGCTAAGAAGCTTTACACTGATGCAGGAACAATTGTCACAAATTGGATTCTGTTGTCCCTAATGAGCAAGCCAAATGGCCAGAGAGGCAAGGAAAAACTCCCTGAGATTAAAAGGAAGAAACCTTGAGAGGACCCGGACTCAGAAGGAAAACCCATCCTCATTTGGGTAATAAACATATATAATAAAACATTTAAATGAAATATGTAATATGTCTATGTAGACATGAGAGAGGGAGCATCTTCGGCATAGCTGGTCATTAAACCAATGGTCAAATAAAACCACTTGAACTTGTCTAGAAATCAACCAACGCTCACCAGGAGGCACTGCCCCAAAGTAGCCTCTATCAGGTTATTCTGTTAATAATTCAATAAAAGTCAAAGTAAAGAGTACTGCATTTTTGGAAAACCAGCATTTTTTCCCAAACAGCCCCAACCTTTTCTGATTGGGGTTATATATGAAAGTTCAGGTCTCATGTTTACATCAGTGACCAGTGACAAATCACTTCTGTTAACACACACAACATCACATCCCAATTTTCTAGTGCTGATTTTAACTTATATTTTGCTATTTGTCTGCTGATGTACAAGTGCACTCACCATGGCTGGGTGTTCCAGGTGGTTCGTGCTTCACACTCACTCCAACAGAGATGTCTTCAGCTGGCTGGGGAAGCCCCGGCTCTTCTGCTGACTTTACGCACAATGAGCCCCTCAGGGTGGGGAGCAGCTGAGTCAAAGTTTCAAGATCCGCACTGGAAAACTGCTACACTCGCATGCAAATAAACAAGCACAGAGCGTGAGGAAGAGGAGGACAAAGGTTAATCAACATCAAAGTGCACTGCAGTGACTATGAGCACAGGTGGGGCAACGCTGAAGTACAGAAATGATGGCTGTGGCTGATCCTAGGTTTTGGCTAAATCATTACTAACAAAAGGCTTCTACAGGCAAGTGGTTCTCCAATCCATTTTTGTAATATTTCACTCAATATAATTTACAGCAATATAATCAAACAGGAAATGAAAGTTGTATGCGCATACGAATTTGGAATGCGCCATATAATGTCTGGTGATAACATGTAGCTTCCTCGAGACTGACAATACAATCGGCTACATAGTTCAGTGCATGGTCATACTATGAAACTCATCCCTCACATCATCACAAACAAACACACATACCGGACTGGACCTATTGCCAGATTTAGGTGAGCAGACGACTACGGGACCAACTGGAGCCCCAGGGGGGGAAGCAGCAGCGGCACAATCAGCACCTTCCATGCCCACTTTCTTCTCGGCTTTGACGCGCACCGTTTGCAGACTGAACACAAAGGGAGGTGGGAGGTCCACTAGATCCTTTTCATCTGTATCAAGCAGGAAGCGCAGGAGCTGATGGTCTTGCTGATGCTTGCTGTTTCCTGCAGCAGATAAGGGGAGACTGGGGCTGGGACTACTTGCTGGTGGCTCCTTCTTGATCTCAGGCTCAATGGCACCATCGCCAGGGCTGTTGTCCTGGAGCAACCGGTGCAGGATCTTGTGGCGCTCTGTCAGCGTGCTATGAGATGCTGGGCACTGGCCAGTAGGTGCTGAGCAACTCTGGGAAGTTAGGGGAGATTCGTGGTCCGTGATAACCCCCGTACCATCAAGCAGCTGGTTGAGTTTGGGGTTGGCACCCTTGGGCTCATCACTAGGCCCTGGCTCAGGTGGCTTGGCCGGAGGTGGACGAGCAGGTGAGCTGCTGGGCGTGGGAGTCTGTCTGGGTAATGGGGACGGAAGAGAAAAAGGAATACCATCGCCACCAGACTGCTGTCGTACCAGGGTTCCAGCAGGAGAGTGGATTCCAGGAGCTGAGGGAGAGAAAGGGTGGCCTGGTATGCGTGGGCTGCCTGCAAGGCCTGGGCTGGCACGCGGAGGCCGAGGCGACATGAACGAGGTAGGGGTGGCTGCAAGCGGGCTGCCCAGTGGAGATGAGATGGTGGCTTGCTGGGGCAGTGCAACCCGACTGGGCACTGTGGTACCAGGACCAGGTGTGGACCCATTTGAGGTGTTCTGGTGCAATCCGAGTTCTCCAGGGGGCTGCAGGGCAGGAGAGCGAATGGGAGCAGCTGAGGGAGGCAGAAGGCTAGGGGTAGTGTTTTCCTGAGAGCTAGCAGTGTTGTGTTCCCTGTGGCGCACACACACACACACACAAACACACACATATGCATATAAATGAAATGACATGTTATGTGTAGCCAGTTGGTGAGTATTCTGTGATTATCAGTACCACAATCTAGATTTCAGATTGCTTGTCTTTTGCATTTATGTAAGATTTCTTTTTTACACTGCTCATCTTCTACAGGTTATCCTCTATATCTGAGAGAATGGTTCCTGGACTCCCCCTGACACCAAGATCCCTTACACAAAATGCTCTAGGACTTTCCTATGACTTAAACTCATTTTGTACGTTTGGAAGTTTACGGAAAGGTGGAATTTGAACCCCCCGACCTTCTGGTCCACAGTCAAGTACCTAAACTGCTGTGCCATCACGATTTCACACCCTCTCTTACACTACAGTGACACAAATGCAGAAAAGAGCAATGTTTTACGTGACCCGCATGTCCAAAAGTAAACAGTAACTGGCACTTCTTCAATGTTCATGTTAAAAAGGTAACAGTAAGTCCATGGCGACTTAAACCTAGCTTTTAAGCTTTTGATTTTGCTTTGACACTGCAGCCAGGTACTCGATTTTTAAGGCATTTAGAAATTACAAACACATTATGTGCCTTCTAATTTTGTTTGCAGAGAGATATCACCCAAATATTTATGAGATCTATTGCTTTGCTGTCCTGCCACTGAAAATCTCCCTGCTGACATCCATTCTGCTACCACCTTAGGTTTGTGTGTGTGGGGCAGCAGCAGCAGTACCTGTCGATAGTGTGGATTCCCATGATGAAAGGTGGTTCATCAGGGTTGGGGGGGCAGCAGAACTTGCAACGCGTCTGAGCGCTAAGGGGCGTCCCGTCACTGAGCGTGAAATGGTAGAGAGGACTGATGGCCGTGCCATGGGTCATCACTGAACAAAAAAATAACAAATTGCACACAAACACGCACACAAAAACACACAACAGGAGCAATCAGACTAAGGAACAACACTCTTGTAAACAAACTTACAATAGCACTCTTTTAATCCATATAGTATTTTAATATGTGAAATAGTACTGAAACAGCATTAATTATGATACTTAATGATCTATTAATATCATCAGATAATGGATGCGTTTCTTTTCTTGTTCTATTAGATTTAAGTGCAGCATTTGACACTATAGATCATGAGATCTTACTGAAAAGGCTAGAAAAAACTATAGGTATTAAGGGACTGGAACTTTCCTGGTTTACCAGTTTGTTTATGTAAATAATCAATGCTCTAAGCTCTCTAAAGTAAAGAACGGTGTCCCTCAGGGGTCTGTGCTTGGCCCACTATTATTCTCCCTGTACATGCCGCCTTTAGGCTCAATTATTCGTAAGCATGATATTAGTTTTCACTGCTATGCAGATGATACACAGCTGTACATATCAGCTGATCCACAAGACGGCCTTACAATCAGTAAAATAGACAATTGTGTTGAGGAAGTACAAAATTGGATGCCGTTTAATTTCCTTTTGCTTAACTCTGGTAAAACTGAGGTTTTATTAACTGGACCCAAGTCTGTGAAAGACCAATTGGCCACTTCTATCCTAATTCTAGATGACTGTTCGGACTGTTCACCCAGTCCAACTTAGGTGTTACGTTTGATTCAGATCTCTATCTTGACGTTCACATTAACAACATCACACAAATTGCTTTCTTTCAGTTATGTAATATTGCTAAACTTAGAAATATAATTTCCTTTCAAGGTACTGAGAAACTGGTTCATGCATTTATAACCTCGAGATTGGATTACTGTAATATTCGCTGGATGTTCTAGTAAATCACTAAATAATGCAGAATGCATTAGCTCGAGTACAAACTAGAACTAGAAAATTTGATCATATCAGTCCTGTTCTATCGTCTCTACACTGGTTACCAGAAAATTTCGCATTTGATTATAAAATACTTATTGTATCAAATAAAGCTTTACATTGTCTGGCCCCACATTATCTGAGTGAACTCGTAGAATCTTACAATCCAGCTCATCTACTTCGCTCACAGGGAGCAGGACTTCTTTCAGTACCTAGAATTAAAAAAGTAACAGCAGGGGGAAACGCTTTCTCATATTTGGGCCCCCAGCTAAGGAATAAACTTCCTACTTTAGTGTCCCACTTCAGACACGCTCCAAATTTTGAAGTCTAGGCTATAAACATTCTTATTTACTCAGGATTTTGGTTAGATTTAGACATGGCTCAGGTTGGTTCTTGTCTCTTGGCTGTGTTAACTTCTGGTTCTCCGCCTTTAGCTATGCTGCTCTAGTTAGTGCTGCCGGAGATTCATGCTGCACATGGCATTAGTGACTGATTATTAGACTCTGTGCTCCTAACCCATAAGTAACTACATTTTCTCTCTTCTATCTGAGATGATGTTCCAGCAGCAGACGCTTAGATGTTTCTCCACCTCAGCATCTCTCTTCTGGTCTTCATCAACAAAACCCAGTCCCACCAGAGTGCAGTAACTCCCTCCATCGTTTAGTGAATAGTAGACGATGTGCAATAACTCCAGTAACTTACTGCTGATGATTCATTTTAAAATCTATTTTGTTATTTATTTTGAATTTTTTTAATAATTTAAATTTTCTTATTGATTTAAATTATATTGTTTATTTAAGTTTACTATTACTTTAATACACTTTTAAGTAATTATTCAATTAACAACTAGGCCAAGCATGGAGGATGGGTCCCTTTTTTAACCTTGGTCCTCCCAAGGATTCTTTCTTCTACTTTCAAGGAGTTTTTCCTTTCCACTGTCGCTCTAGGCTTGCTCAATTTGCGATTGGCCTTTTAAGATAATATAAGATTGTAAAGCTGCTTTGAGACAATGCTCCGTTGCAAAAAGCTCTATATAAATGCATTTTAATTGAATTGAATTGAATATCTGCCTCTAGATAATATCAACCTACTCACTGGGGATAACGTATGGCATGGGTATACATAGATTTTGGAATCATACATGTTAATATACCCTCTCAAATCAAATTATTAGAGGCACACACTGTCCATTTTAGCAGTTCCATTTACCCTATGCAATCACCTTCCAGTAATACAAAGACACTAGTCCATCTGGTTCGCCTAAATTTTTCGCATCCTACATTTTGTTCTGTACTGGTCAAGATTCACACAGGATCATCAGATATCCGGTTCTATTTGGGAATAATCGGTATTATTCTCAGCATTGCAGAGACCCTGATGTGGAGGAGGTGTGTTAGTTTGTGTTTCGCTGGTATGAATGAATCAGACAGGGCATTTCTGTCGGTGTTTTAAACATTGCGTTAACTCACTGTGCACTCTTTTGGTCCACTTATATCAGCACAACAAACACTACAACACTAGCACCATGTCAGCATCACTGCAGTGCTGAGAATAAAACGGTACCTGATCATTATAAGTATTGGATGGAGCACAGTCTATAATTGTGGAACTACAAAGTGCTTCTATATGGTAAGGTGAACTGATAAAATAGACAATTACTGTAGGAGTGAGTGTATATATGTAGGGATAAAACACTATTTACCACTAATTCACATTTGCTGCATTTAACATACTGTAAAAAACATAAAGCCTTAAATGTGTAAAGGTCAGTATTTAGCACCACTCTGTTGGAATTTACAGCCTCTAAACATTTCTGCAGCCACTTTATAGTCTTTATATTGCTAATTTAAAATATTAGCATAGTCCTAGGTCCATCATACCATGCCCTATTAACAACTATCGCAACAACACACTGTTTTTTATCGAATTATTGTGAAAATCAGAAACGCATTGGTTATAGGAACGCTGTGTCGACGAAAGCGTTTTGACTTGTTTTTTCTTGTGATATCTCTGGTGCATTTCTCGTATTGTCATGTGAAAATCCCCTTTATATTTACATTATATTTAGATTTCACATCAACATCAGTTAACATACTGTTTCACAGAATGCATCTGGTTTATCCAAGTGTTGTGTTGTAAAGTTCAGATCTTAACTTGAGACTCGTTGAGACTGCCAGTAAAGTGTTTCCTAAAGACCTACAGTACATGAAGAGAGTTTTTTTTTTTGCAAACAACATAGCACTGAAGGCTGATGGAACTCAGTAGTGATTTATCTCAAAGTAGTGATCTATTAGAATTTCCATCAGAGGGCTTTTCTTGCTATTTCAGATGTTTTAAACATTAACTTACTCATCATTATTTATCATAGTATCCTTTCCATACCCCTGCTATGATAAGTATAAACTTCTCTACACCTGCTAAAATCCTCAGTTCATTACACATTTAATTTATGATGGATTTGTCCGATTAAAACCCCTTCGTAAATCAGGGAGCACCTGTACAATACACTTGTCAGTGTTCAACGCCAATAATTCAAGTCCAATTTTTCATCATGGGAAAAGTTGCTCTGCATTCATCGTTTTCAGTTCTTTACAATACTTCAGTAACGAATTAACGACCAGAACAGAGATACCACTATTGCAATGAAACCGGTAATGTCACAAGGGCCAACTGATACTAACAGTAGATCCTGCTAACAAGATTGAAGTTTAAAAGCAGAAATATACCCTCTTGTAGCAGCTTCTTGGCATGGGAGGGATCTTTGCCCTGAGGCTGGAAGAATGCATAGATGCACTTCCTGACCAGGTCCTCCCAGCCTGGTCGGCCTGTGGCTCTCAGAGAGCTTGTTTCGATGGAGATGATCTTCCCTGCAAGGCACAGACAAAGATGCGCATACATAAAAATGATCATTCTGATGATGTCATCAGTCATAAACCATGATGTAATCGATTAAGATGGAATGATGATGCCCACACCATGAAACACACCTCCGTAAAACTCTTCTTATATGTCCAGTATAAGTAGCCGAGAATCACGGTGTTGCATAATTAATAAACATGTAAGGGGTGTGATTGGATAGTGTGGTAGTGTGCCCAAAACAACTCCAAAAAGTCAGAAAATACAACCAGAAAATCCATTGTGCTGTGTAAGGATGTATTTACTCCATCACAAGAAGTACTATCCTGATGATGTAAGCATGCTTAGGCTTAGGCCGTTTAAGTGCAATATCAATGCAGGCCAGTAAGGGAGTGGTAACAATCATGCTCTGGCACAGTACAAGGCAAGTGAGCGAGTGATTGCATACACCCTAATACTTTGGTGATAACTTAAGAGCACGTAAACAAGTTGATCCCATCTCCGAATGTAATGCCGTTTTCTGAAGTTAAGGGGTCATTAAGCGTGACTGCGGAACAGCTGTCAGGAGACATCACTAAAACCTTTAGTCACTCTCTGTCTCAAGCTGTTATCCCCTCATGACTCAACTCATCAATCAGTCATCATCTCAGAACAATCTTATGAAATGAGCCTAAACGGTTTTCCTCTACTGTTCTCACCCCATTACAAACTAGAGATATGGATAGATATTTAGAGAACTCCACCTCTACTCCACCCTGACACGTAGCCAGTTTCTATTTTATTTATTATTAATTATTATTATTATTATTATTATCTCATTATCATCTTAATTATTCAAGTAGACATGTAAACAGCATACACCGATCTGGAATTTGGATATTAAACACACCAAATGGCTACCAAACACATTTGGAAAGACTTTGAAACAGTATATGAAAGAAGACATACATTTCGTTTAATTCTTTTAATATTTTAATGTAATTATTCAAGTTTGAGGTTTATGTCACATCACTTCCTTCAAAAATTATATGATGATAATGGTCAATTGTGAAGATAACTACGATATAGAGATAATACGACTGCAATTTATATTAGTTTGTATCAATTGTTTAGCACAGCCCTAAACTACAAGGCAATAGGCATAACAACACCTTTAGAAGACGGTTTCTAGGGTCTGGGGTCTTTTTTCTGCAATCGCACTACCAGTAGAAACATTGTGTGATGTTGAAGTGATGTAAGCCATGTAAATTAAGTTGTACCACCTCAGCCACATATAGACTCAGCAACGTTTTAGCAAAAATTGTATTTTTTTCCATTATAAGCATGAAGATCTGTTGTTTATACAACTGCTGACATACAAGTATGTTGGCATGAAAAAAGACCCTGCCTTGAACTTATGGTGCTAAGTTGATCTGGGTTGATCAGAAATATCTATAGTGATCAAAACAGCAAACAGTATATAGACAACAAGTTAGCAGCCAGAAACATCAAGAACGTTAATTAACCACCCAAGCAATAGCCTGTTCATCAAACAACAATTGAAACACACATTCAAAAAAGTTGGGATGGGTCCATTTGTAGCTAATAATAATAACATTATTATTAAATCATTACAATATAATTAAATGATCCAAAGAATCTAGAGGAATTTCAGAGCACAAAGGTCAAGGGAATGCCATGTGAGTCGACTCAAAGATGAAAAGGACCGTCCAGGCTCTTATTAGCAACACATCCAAAAGCAAAGATCTGGAATGGGGATGTGTCAGTGCCCTCGGCAAAGGTCAAGGTCTTGGAGCAGCATATGTTGCTTTCAAGAGATAATTTTTTCCAGAGATGTAAATGCACTTTTCAACAAGACAATGCAAAACCACATGCTGCACACATTATAAAAGCATGGCTGTGGAAGAAGAGGGTATAAGTACTGAACTGGCCTGCCTTCAGTCCTGACCTGTCCCCAGAATAGAATGTGTGGAGAATTTTTAAATGAAGAAAGACATGTTTGCAGAAATAATGGGACAAAAGAACACCTAAAATCAGGTATTCTCTGTGCCATTTTTTGAACGTGTTGCAGGCCTAAAATGCAGGAATTTGATCTTTATTTACAAATTAAATTAAGTTGACCACACGAAACATGAAAGATTAGGGACCTTTTACAACTGCCTTAATGCTTTGTGGCATATATTTAAAAAAAACGATGGAAACTTCAGAAATTCCCTCACTCCCAGACACATGACAGCTGGTACAAAACAGGTTAGACTCATGCTTTCTTGTTGTTTACGCCTAATGCTGGTCATCCAAATGTTGCAGCAGAAATCAAGACTCAACAAACGGGACAATGTTTTTACGGTCTTATATTGTCTGACTGTAGTAAACCTCAGTTGCCTGTTCTTTTCTGGGTAGCACCTGGTGAGGCTTTATGCTATATCCCATCTTCAAGATGTGTTGTGCTTTCAGAGATTGTCTTGCGCATATCTCTGTTATAACAAGAGGTAATCGGAGTTACTGTTGCCTTCCTATCAGCTTGAACCACTGTGGCTATTCTCACTTTTTTTTTCACTTTTTCAGACAATTCTCTTCAAACCCTAGAGATAATGTAAAATTAACATTTTCTAAAATACAGACCAAGCCACGCCATACACAAGCCAATTAAATCAATGTTCTACCCCAGTCTGATGCTTATTTTGAACTTCAGCATGTCGTGTTGACTAAGTGGACATGCTAAAAACATGGAGTCGCTGCCATGTGAGCAGCTGAACAGGTGATCCTACTGCTACTGTATGGTGTATGTTTTACCTGTATTTACTTTTTTAAAATACTTTTTGTTGTCACCTACATTTGTGCCTTTGTGGGAATCACCCATGACCCACATCCAGATAAGGGACAAATGAAACAGTATTTCTACTTCGATGTTTTCTATCATTACATGAATACGTTTGTTTTTGCTTGCATTAAAAAAAAAAATTACCAAAGGTAGTAACCAGCTTAATTCAGCTGTAACCTGTATTCTACCCTGAGAATGGTTACAGACAAAGTCAATGCAATGTGGAACTAAGTGACTACCTGTGAGGTCCTGCTTAGTGATGAAGGACTCTGTGTTGACAGGAATCGATGATGGACGGGGCACTGGGCATGCTATGCAGATCAGGCAGCTCTGCAGATCTGCATCAACACAAACACAAAACGTTTTTATGTTTTTACATACCATTAGATGCCAAACAGTCAAACAGTCTTTGGTAATAAAAACATGCAGTTAATTAAAATTCGAAATCAAGAAAGTTGAAACTGCAGATGAAACGAAGAATGAGATCAAAATTAACACTGTACACGTGGCCAACCCCTCACACTGCATCACTCATCATCACTACATAGTTCCAGTGTAATGGTTTTAAGTTCCCTTTACCTATATTATTAAGTTATCTTTAGCTTTTTAGCTGTCTTTTTGCTTTAATCTCTTTACCTTTAGTTATTAAAGTGCTGTATGTCTGAAATGGCCTCTTATTCTATAGCAAAATAACAATGTAAAGAAATAGCTCTCTTGTAAATGTCCTAAGTGGTGCTTATGCTCCATAAATAAACAGAAGAGTGTTGCATATCACTAATGGGGATGTTTATAGCTGATAGAACATATGCTGCAGTGCTCACTTACAAGCTCAGGCTGCAAATGTACAGAGACATCAGCAAGAATAAGACGTGATGCAAATTAATCAGCGCTAACAATTCGTGCGATTTTTTTCAACTCCAACACATCCGAGTGTGCTAACAGGAGCAGAGCTGGCACAAACTTGCATGTCTGTGTGTAGCAGCTCTCTAAGCCATTTCAGAAAAGAATATATTGAAGATTCTTATTAATAAGAATAAGAATAATTAATAATTCAATTACTAATAAATAAGCAAGTGCCCTGGATGTATTCCAGGACCAGACTCTGCATGCGTGTTTGTAACATGTTCTCGCCATTTCTGTGTGCGTTTCCTTCATGAACTCTAGCTTCTTCTCACATCCCAAAGACATAAACCCAAAGTTTGGTCACTTAGTGACGGATTGTTCCCTTGCCATTGACTTTGTTCCTGCCTTACCCCCTGCACTCCCGGTTAGGCCACGGCTCCCCTCGATCTTGAACTGGAATAATCAGGTGTGAAAATGAATTAATAGTAATTGGTCTGTTTTTCAAATGCACTGATCCAATCTGAACAACTGATCCAACAGAGTTTGGAGAATTTCAGCGATATAGTGTTACACTCGGTGTAGCTTTATGGCATCAGTATTACCGGTGGAATATGTTTCTTACCTTCACCCTCTTCCTGAACTGCTCTAGGCTGGGACACGGTGAAACACTGCATGTGTTCATACTGTTGTCGTGCCTCCTGATTTTCTGCATCAGCCTCATCTGGTGGCCTCTTCAGCAGCCTGCAATTAAACGTGTGGCTGTTCCGCCGGCCCTGCTCCTGTGGCCATGGCACACCGTTCACTGCACACACAGACAAACCGGGTAACCCTGTGCTTCAACATTACACAAATTATCATACAAAAAAAAAAAAAAAAAAACAGGTATTCAGTACCGTGCATTTATACCAAATGAACAGTCTCATGTATCAACATTAGGATTGAGTGGTCCTGACTGAGCAGGATGACTACAAAGCATAGTGATAACATAGGGAAACACAGCCAATAATGCAAATCACTCACCGAGGCTTTTTGGTAACAAGTTGCGCACAAACTCATTGTGGTCGCCCACGTGCAGGATGCTATAGACACTGGAAGTCATCAGCTCTTCCTGGGTATAACCTAGGTAGTTAGTGACGTTCTCTGACACAAACACAATCCGTCCCTCACGATTCACCACAAAAAAGAAACCATCCAGAGCCTGCAGAAAAAGGAAAGAAGTCAAAAATGTTCTCAACAGTCTGTGAACCCTTTAGAATTTTCTGTATTTCATTATTGTTTTTATGCATAACTAGGACTAAAAACATCATACAAAGCTTATTCGATTCAATTGAATTCAATTTTATTTATATAGCGCTTTTTACAACAGAACATTGTCTCGAAGCAGCTTTACAATATTATATTATCTTAAAAAGGCCAATCCCAAGTTGAGCAAGCCTAGGGCGACAGTGGGAAGGAAAAACTCCCTAAAGTGGTAGGAAGAAACCTCGGGAGGACCAAGACTCAACAGGGGACCCATCCTCCATGGGTGGCCTGGATGTATATATTAAATTGTAAAATATATTAAATTGTAGCAAAAATAGGTTAATAAATCAATAACAAATTAATTAATACTACAATTTAAATTAGTAATGGAATAAATAAACTAAACTATCTGCATGCTTGTCTCCACCTGACTGCAGTCCATCATCATAACTACCTTGATTGGGCAAAAGCTCATATTCAATGGAGTATGGCACATTGGAGAGGTGTTCTCTTCACAGATGAATCCCGGTTTTCATTGTACAGGCAGATGACATGCTGGGTGTGTGACGTTGTGTGGATGAGGGGGTTGTTGATGTCAGTGTTGAGAATCGAGTGGCATGTGCATGTTATGGACAATGAAAACAGAGATACCGAGTTCCTGGCATTGTTGTGCCATTCATACATGAACATTACTTCATGTTGCAGCATGATAATGCGCGGACCCATGTTGCAAGGATCCGTACATAATTCCTGGAAGCTAAGGTTAGGGTTAGGTTTACATCCCAGTTCTTGCATTGCCAGCATACTCATCGCATTGCCAGTCACTCACTGAGCATGTTTGGGATGCTCTCTATCGGTGTATATAAAGCATGTTTCAGGTCATGGCAATATCCCGCAACTTCGCACAGGCATTGAAGAGGAGTGAAGCATCATTGCACAGGCCTCACATAACAACCTGATCAGGAATGCATGAGGCAAATGCATTATATGCCACATATATGCCACACCTGTGAGTATACTTAGGACTGCGGTAGCCTAGAGGTTACGGTACTTGACTGTGGACTGATGGCCCAGGGTTCAAATCTGCCAAAGTTGGGCGCTTAAACGAGGCCCTTAACACACGATTGCTTGAATTGTAAGACTGTATTGAGTTGTAAGTCGCTCTGGATAAGGGCGTCTGCTAAATCCCCTAAATGTGAATGTCAGGTGGATGGATTAGCTTGACAAAAGTGCTCTAAACACAGGTTTAGACAAATATTTGAGGAGAAAGGGCATTTTGTGTACATAGAAAAAGTCTTTGAGTTATCTTTGAGTTATCAAATGCCATTAATAAAATGCTGATGTTTATGTTTTGATCAGTATAATCCATCCCATGAATCAAAAGCTTGGTACCCAGGTCCTGTAGCTGCAAAACAAGTGTGCAAGCCTCATCGCCCGTTCAATACCATGCCTGACAGTTGGTTTGAGGTGCTTATGAGCTGATATGCTGTGTTTGATTTTCTTATGATGTGTTCAGAGATCATTTTGCAAAATTAAATTAAACTAATGTTCTTTTTAGAAAGCAGCTGCTTTCTCCTAGCATCCCCTTCCAAACAAGCCATGGCACTTCAGTCTTTGTCTAACTGTACTATCATGAACTTGAACATTTACTATGTAAACTGGCACCTGTAGAGTCTGACGTCCTATATCTAGAAACAGTCTAGATTAGTAACTGTCTTGATTGTTTCCCCACTTGTAAATAATCTTTCTCACTGTTGAAAGAAGTTTGAAAACAAATGTATAACTCTTCACAGATTTCTGACCAGTAACAATTGCTTCTCTAAGATTACTGCTGATGTATTTCCTCCTTGGCATTGTGTTAACTGCCTACATGTCTGCTTTTACAAAGGCGGTCACAGTTGCATTTGATAAGCAGCTACTTACCCTCTAAAATTCCAAAGGATAATATAATAGTAATAATAGTAATATTGTACTTAATTTATTCACACAATGCTTCTGCATTTTGTTAGCTTTTGTTAAATAATGAAACAGTGTATTTAATTTGTAACGTGTTGTTCATATGAGGTGGTATTTACTTACTTTAAGGCTTCTGAGAACCAAAGGTTTTATGTTCCGATACGTAAATTAAATAATACTGAAAATAGATACGAATACAAATAGATGAAACATGTCTACAAATCTCCCATACCTCCAGAAGAAGGGGTCCTAATGCTTCTTTTTCCACCATACTCTGGCTGCTAGATGAAACGTCACTCTTTTGCACCTCATCATCTGGAGACATCAAAGCCACTTTCTCTGTGAAAACACAGGACATTCGGGTTAAATAGCTTCAACCACACTGGTACGTTTAACCTGTCATAGCTATATTTTTGCACATATAGCAATCTTTTGTACCAGTTTTAGGGACTAATTTGAGAAGAAATATCCCCTGTGGAACTACCATGAGAAATACATTAATTTCAATATTTTTTTAGTTTGTGTTCACAATGGCAGCAGGAACATGGTGTGACACTGAAGTGATGCTGAGTGATCATGATGACTACTATGACCCAATGCATAACCTTCTCCTAAAATGGAGGTCATTTAATCAAATAAAGAATAATTTAACTAATAATTTAACTGGTTTGGGTGGAAGTCAAACAAGAATCGCAAATCTCTGGTGTGCTCGACAAACAGAAAGCATAGGAAGTCAAATGACACAGTGCTGAAATTGTCATCCTCATCAAGCCTAAAACCCTATACAGTCGAATCCAGTTAATGGGACCAGCCGCTTATTTGGACCAAATCTTAAAGTACTGAAACAAATCCTATTATATACATCTAATGTTATTGGCTTATTTGAACCGAAATTCAGCTTAATCAGACCAAAGAATGTGAGAGAAAAATAAGCCATTTAATATGTTACATAGCATGTCCCGTCTTGTAACATAGAGCATGTTTGTTTAATCGGACCAGATGGTTATTAGGACCAAAACGATCACATCCCGATGCGGTCCCATTAACCGGATTCGACTGTATATGCTGGTTATATTATGCTGTGGCCGAAGCCATTCTACTGTGCCATTCAAGTTGTTTGTCTTTCACATGAGAACACAGCCTAGGCCAGCAGATGGAGTAAATGGAAGCTTTAGGCTGATTGTTTTCATTTTATTCTGAGAAGTAACTTCTTGAAGAAGAGTCTATCTTTAGATCCAAGCTTTGCGTGCGTCGCCATGTGCCATATTTACATACATAATAGCAAAGTAGCTGTCCAAACACTGTGGAATGTGTGTCAAGTGCTCTGTGCCCCAGTTTTGCCTTCAGATTTACTTGTTGTGTTGGTAACAGGAACATTTTAAGAGAAGTCAAGGGTGGGGTGTCAAGGAGAGAAGCGTCTTTAATAGAACAGTGACATACGAAGTGAGGGAGTAAAAGCAAGGCAAGCTCTTGCCGACGTTTTTACTGGTTTACATCAGCCTTTATGTCGGTCTCCAGTTTGAACAGTGTTGGTAATGGATCTAAAAGTACAATTGGTCTGCAAAAGTCATTGAACAACCAGGACTATCTAGATCAAAGGGGTGGCACCAAGTTTATGTTTCTAATACAGTCAGATGTCCTGCTGAGAAAATGGAAAGTGGCGCCTCAAGTCCCTCTCAGAAAACACTGGCTGCTGTCAAACTTGCTGACAGAAAATGTTTTAACCAAACAACAATGCCAAGTGTGTGGATTAGACTGCTAAGTGGGCAATGCTACAAAGCTGAGACTGCAGTGGGCAAAGGCTCACAAAAACTGGACTTTTGAAGGAAAAAAAATGATGCCTGGTCTGAAGTACCTCAATTTCTGCTGAGGCACGTAGTGTGTAGGGTCAGTCTGGTGTCAAAACGATGAATGCATGGTCCTTGTCTTTTGGAAAATGCTGGCAAACTTTAGACCCGATAATAGCAAAAATCATTGTCTGAATGCCTGTTGGAGTATGTTTGTTAACTACATGTATGGCTACCCAGCATGACTATATATCATGTCACAAAGCAAAAATAATCTCAAACTTGTTTCATAGAAATGAAAGTGAGTTCAGCGGTCGTCCCAGTTACCAGATCTGAATACAATAGCACATCTCTAGGATTTGAAAAATGGGAGGACCCAAGCCACTAAGAACACACTAATGAACGCAAAAAGCAGCCAGTATTAGAATAGTGTTCATAATAAAGCGCTCAGTAAGAATATATTCATTAACACGTCACCACATAACCCTACAATATGTAAAGCGATCACTGGTTTTTGAAGCATGACACCAGTCTAGATATTACATTTTTTTTACATAGCAGCTGACCATACTACAACTCCAGTCAGTGGGACAGGGGCAACAAAATACTGGGAAAGTTGAGGAATGCTCAAAAAACGCCTGTTTGGAACATTCCACATGATCGGGTATCCCCAAAAAGGGAGGGAGGATCCCCAAAAGCGTCAGCAAGCAAGGATGGGGCGAGGTGCAGCACTTTGTGAACAACTGCATGAGCAAAAAAGTCCAACAGTTTAAGAACAACTTTTCTCATCGTGCAATTCTAAACAAATTTAGGGATTTCATCATCTACAGTCTATAATGTTTTCAAAATATTCAGAGAATCTGGAGAAATCTCTGCAAGTAAGCAGCAAGTCCAAAACCCAACATTGAATGCCTGTGACCATCGATCCCTCAGGCAGCACTGCATTAAAAACTGTCATAATTCTTTAGTGAATATTACCAAATGGGTTCAGGAACACTTCAGAAAACCCTTAACAGTAAAGCATCGTCTTTTTTAGAGACATCCCTGCTTATTTCAGCAAGACAACGGCCAGCCACATTCTGCACGTGTTACAACAGCATGGCTTTTTATAAGTGTATTCCACCGTAATAATACTTTTAAATCGATTTTTTTTCTACTTTCTGTTGATATTCTAATGCAGGAGACATAATGGAAAAAAAAATCATAAACTGCTAAGGTGCGTAGACAGGGATGCCTCTTTGTTGAACTACCTTTTCATTTGTATCCAAT
>JAUZST010091259.1:0-19451 GCA_034779995.1 Parotocinclus haroldoi
GTGTGTGTGTGTGTGTGTGTGTGTGTGTGTGTGTGTGTGTGTGTGTGTGTGTGTGTGTGTGTGTGTGTGTGTTTTCTCTCCGCGTTAGGTTACAGGCCTCGTTTCGTGCACACCCGACACGCCCGCTCTCTCTCGGTGGAGTTTGAGGGTGAGATTTACGCCGTGGACCTGCAGGACGACGACCGGACGTCCACGATGCCTCGACCCATCAGCAAGCGCCACTACGAGCCCGATCCCGCCTTCGAACCCGCCTTCGATCCCGAGTCAGACGACGCGTCAGAGGAAATGCTGGCTGACGATACGAACGCCGTCGGTTACCCGAACTCCCTGAAAGTCACGCACAAGTGAGGCTCGTCATCTCCGTCGTTTTCTGCTTATCTACACGCGTCCTCCTTTTGCTAATTGTGCGCCCGGCAGGTGCTACATCCTTCTGAATGACACGGTGCGCTGCGAACGAGAGATCTACCAATCCTCCAAAGCCTGGAAAGATCACAAGAGCTTCGTGGACCAAGAGGTAAAAAGCCCTTATCCTGCTCTAGGCCTCATGATCGTATGACCTGCTGCTTTTAGTGTACTGACTGCTAAGTGTTCGCCTGTGCCAGATCGAGCTGCTGCAGGACAAGATGAAGAAGTTACGGGAGGTACGAGGTCACCTGAAGAGCAGGAAGCCGGACGAGTGCGACTGTGGAAAGAAAAGGTTTGTGCCTCAGAACCGTGTTCCGGGTCGATTAAGTGGATAACATGACGGTACGAGGTGGATTTCTCTTCCGTTTCTGACCATGGTTTCGTCATTTTGTGTGCTGACTGTCGAGTGCTTGGTCGTCGTGCTAAATTCTGTCCTCTAGCATGCAAGAGTGATTTGGTTTTAATAGTGACCTTGTGTGGTTAAGACTTCAAAAGCCTCAGCACTTTTCAGACCCGTCACTTTGAAACGCCTGTTGCTTTAAACGACGGAGCCACCGCTCAGCTCCCAAGCCCAAGCCCCAAATGAAGATACTTTGAGCCACACTGATTTATCCGGCCTCGTGCTGAGAGCGAGCTCTAGGTGTGTCCAGGTTGAGTTTGCAGGATCGTTAGAGGTCAAACTCAGTGCTGTTCTCTCTCTATCAAAAGCAGCTACTATAGCAAAGGGAAAGAGGACAGGAACAAAGCGGAGCGGGTGAAGAACAGGAACGATCGCCTCCATCCCTTCAAGTGAGTCTCCTGCACGCGTGTCCCACCGTCTCATGTTGTCGAGCTTCCTCTTGTGTTGTGGTTTGTGGTCGTTCACCTGTCGCGCGTCCCACGAGGGGAACGAACTTGCATTGTGACACGTTGCTGCAAAATCAGCACGATTTTTGTCTCGTTTTTGAATCCCTGCTTATTGTGGTCAGGGTCGTGTGTGTGTGTGTGTTTGTGTGTGTGTGTGTCTCCAGTTGCATGAAAAAAGTTTAGGTGAAGTTAAGGAAAGATTCTGTCTTACAAAAGTGAATTATTTGAGCTATTTTCATCAAATCTGTCGCTCGTTTCCCTTAACTAAGGGCAAACAAGAAGGGATTTGCTGCAGGGACTGAGGTTTTGTTGTAAATTTCCACCGTTTCCATGATGAATCATTAACAAGTAACAAGCAAAAACAACAATGCGCCTCACCTAGTAAATCATACTTTTATAACGTAGTAATAGTACACGTATTATACTCTTATATTGTCTTTTTGTTTTTTAATTCGACTCTGCTCTAGTCTCCATATATTTAAACTTAAGATGAGATTGATTGACGAGAGTTTCTATGAAATAGCTCCTATTTTTTAAAACCCTTCCACGGGAATTTACCGTTAAGGAGCGTTACCCAACACTTAACAGGTTAGAAAGGAGTACTTACGGGAATATTTCTGGCATTTTACGATTTTCCTTATGAAAGGCCTTCGCTTAAACATCAAGCTTAAAACTTTCCCTTAAGGTGCTTTATGCAACTGGAGCCCAACTTGGAATTCAGTGGGTGCAGGCAGAGGTACACCACGGACAGGGTACCGAGTCTGTGACCGTACCACTCGACCTTAAGCCAAGCCACACCCAGGATTCAAACCCAAGCCCACAGGAGCTTCCGTTTAGAGTTTAGAACATGCCAAATTGTGCATTGTTCCCCGTCCCGGATATGTTTGTCATATTTAATTTGTTCCCTGCACAGGTGGAAGCCCAGACGTTTGCATAAGGCAGCATGAGTTGTGAATTATGTAGCTTGTTCTGTTTGTGCTAAGTCTGATTGTGTCCTGGAGGGGCTCGAGATTATTCTGTCATAGTGTGGCTTCCCAAACCGCAGACGCACTCCTTCACACGTGTTGTCCAGAGATTGTTGCTTGCTCTGTGTGCGCGCATTATATTCCGGCTCACACTCCCTGCAGCCCTTCTTTGCATGACTGGTATGAGCTCAGCTCTGGAGGCCATATGAGGAGCCTGTTTATCTCCTAGTCGTGACTGATTATGGCGCTAGTTCCTGTTCCTGGATCGACATCCCGCTTGTTCTTTTTTGGAACAACGCTTTATTTAATCCCTCCTTTAAAAAAAAAAACTTATGAGCTGCTTGGGTGTAGCTCTGATCTAACGTTGCATTCTGTTGTATATATTTAGTGTATCGCCTGGTGCGTGTGTGTGTGTGTGTGTAAGGGTGTAAAAGGTTGTGTTCACATTCTTTTTGCGTCTGCTGCTGTCATTTCCATGAGCAAAGACTGTTTCGAGCTGATTTTAATATCGACTCTTATTAAAACCTGATCCAAACCACACTAGAGACGACCGTGGAGACACTTTATGAAAGTGACGAGGGTTAGGATTGGCCTGGATTTCTTTTTTTTCAGAGGTTTTGTTTATTACGACATAACGTAATTAATTCGATGGCTTACTTTGCCAGAAACACCACTGCGCCCTGACGACATCGTTTCCAGTAAATTGGTGACTTTTTTTAAGCCACTGTGTTTCCGCCTCGAGACTTTTTCCCTTGCCGTGGTCGCCACTGGATTATCGTTTAGGTCTATAAAACCATCTTTGTGCTTTACTTGTCCAAAACAACCATGCGCTGTTAGAAAAAGGGGACCTAAAACAAAACCGTTGTTTGAAAGCGCTCGTCGAATGCTGCTGGTTTTAACGCCGAACTTAATCCTGTGCCCCCGGTGGCGACGTGTCTCGCCTCTGACCCCGCCGTCGTATCCGTTTGGCAGAGAAACGGTGCAGGAGGTGGACGCCAAGGCTCAGCTCTATAACGAAATCCGCCGGAGGAAGAAGGAGAGGAAGGAGAGGAAGAGGCAGAGGAAAGGAGACGACTGCAGTCTGCCCGGACTCACCTGCTTCACCCACAACAACGACCACTGGCAGACCGCCCCCTTCTGGAACTGTAGGGCAACACCACTCTTTACGCTACTCTCGCGTTTAAACAGACGCGTCAGTAGGACAATCGCTCATTATGTAATGTTTCTTACCACAGTGGGAGGGTTCTGCGCCTGCACCAGCTCCAACAACAACACCTACTGGTGCCTGAGGACCCTAAACGAAACTCACAACACCCTCTTCTGCGAATTCGCCACCGGATTCCTGGAGTACTTCGACCTCAATAGCGACCCGTACCAGGTGAGCCAATCAGGGCAGCCCCGATTTCACCATACAACAGTTTATCATGAAGACGCCCTGATATTGGACGTGAACTCTGGCTCTATTTTCAAGTCTTTCCTGACGGCGTTTCAATCGGTATCTTTTTTTTAATCTGCAGCTTTTCTAATCTTAACCCACTTTTTGCAGCAGGATTCCGCCGAGGTTTGCCGAGTGTGTTTTTGTACTGGTACCTTGCCTGGTTTAAGTCTTTCATAGACGTCTCGACTCCTGAAACGTCATTTTTATTGGTTCTGATTCTTCATCCTTTTCGTTTCTTATTCATTGCAAAACGGTGGGGGGAAAAAAAGCCCAATCTTTACGTATAAAGAATATCTTTCTTTATTTTTACCTTTCAGCTGTTATTAATATACATTTTGCTGCAGCTCATTATCACGTTGGTGCCGTAAAACGGTCGTTCCCATCCAGTTTTTTTTACTTGGGTCCCCTACAAGTATTTAAGTAAGGCTGTGCCCGAGCCCACATGCACACGGACCAAAAGAATAAAGTGATTCATGGCAAGTCTTTGTTGGCTAAAAATGAACATAAATTTAAGCCTATTCCTTTTTTTTCTTTTGGACTCCTTTCCCCAATTTAGCTCAAATCAAACAATATATGTTTACGTAATATTATATTTATTTGGCGCATCCAAGTGTTTTAACAAATTTCAGAGCGATTGACACCTTTTGCGCACCCCCTGCGATGTTTGGGACCTGAAGTTTTGGAGGAGGACCCTCCTTTATAACACATTAACTTTTCACACATATTGCATTTAGGCTTTTCGTTTTTTCTCACAAAGTGGAGCCAATGTTTGAGCATCCAAAACAAAAATTGTATTCCTTAGCATGTACCCGTTTTTTGGAAACCTCAAGGACTGTTGCGGTAACGCTGGTCTTTAGACCCCTGTTGTAACTGAGTAGGTGTGAAAGGCAGTTCCTTTGTGTGCTTATTTTTTTGCCACGTGTCTGCAGTTGACCAACGCCGTGTACACGGTGGACAGAGACGTGCTGAACCAGCTCCACCTGCAGCTGATGGATTTGCGGAGCTGCCAGGGCCACAAGCAGTGCAGCCCCCGGCCCAAAAATACAGACGCAGGTAACACATCCGACTCTTTATTCGACGCTACCGATCACCAGCAGAGGGCAAAACATGCCAGACCACGAAGCTTGGAGGTCTTTCAACCCGTACGTTAAAAGCAGATGATCTGGTTACAAAAGTGCACGTTAAACTCTGGGATGTATTAGATGGTGAGTGAACAGTAAGGTTCTCTTAGTGGACACGTTTATGAGGGTGAGACATTTTGGAATAAAGACCCGAGCAACTTTAACAGGGGTCAACTCCCAACAGCCTGTGGTCCAGGGAGGGATGGAGCACCATCCATCATCTGTTGCTTTGAGCCCCAACTTCATGAGGCTTTGGATTCTAAGTTTGAAATCATCCAGACGTGCAAGACATTTTTGCAACTGGAAACCGGAACCTCCCTGTCCCCGTGGTCCAGCGTGTTTACCCATGATGCACCATTTCTCTGTTGCACGATGCATGCTCGGGTCGAACCACATCATTTTGTGAACGGTGGAGGGTTTTTAACACCGCCGCCTTCCCACCCATCTTCATCCGTCTCTAATCGCTGTGTTCCTCCACCAGGGGGCAGAATGCTAACCTTTCCACCTTTACGCGGCTCTCTCTCCAGGTGTGCAGGTCTCTCTGTGAAGTTGAGAGAGACTTCAAGCTGACTCCCGACCCCTCTTACTCTATACTCTATACTCAAAGTAGATTAGAAATCCATCAGCATCGGACCCAAACCCTACAAACGCTATACATGTCCCCGTCGCCACTGTCCAAGCCACTAACGAACAATGGGCTGAAAAGCAAACCCGAGAAATCGATTTATGCATCATTGTAACATAATGGAGATTTTGCATCTACCTGCACCTTCCATTTCCGATCAGTACGATGCATCACTTCTGTTTTATAAAGTGATCATTAATAGGAACAAAGGATGAATTCTGTCCGTGTCTATTCCGTTTGGGTTACGTTTCCTGTCCCACTCAGGCAGATCGAGATGGAAGCTTTCTCATAAGAACTGAACCGAATTCAAACTCCTTCCATTAAGACGTCACGTTCGGATCTTGCCTCGTGTCGAACGGATCAGCTGACCAATTCCTAATATCAGTATTCTGTGTGTGTACCTAACAGCATTTTCTTTCTTTCTGGACTTAATGGTTGTGCATGCAGACCTACGTCGTGAATGTTTGATTGAGCTTTGACCATCATTAATTGACACCTTTAACATTGGATTGCTCTTATTTTCCTAATTAGGGAGTAAAGATGGAGGAAGCTTTGATCCACACAGGTATCCACCCTTTTTGATTTCATCCATGCCTCGTTCCCATTTAACTGCATGGGCTGGCTCATTTCTCACTAATCCGCTAGGATGCGTCCAGCTAAACGTGTGCGCGTGCGCGCGGGTGTACGTGAGCATGTTCGTGTGTGCGCGCGCGGATGCTGGGTTGTGCTAGCACGAATTCAGGCGTTTCCCCCCCCCCCCCCCACCCCCAAATACTTTTTGATTATCGAGTAAGGGCGTGTGACGAAAAAAGGGATCGCCGAGCTGGAGCATGCGCTCTGTTTATTACGCCTTCTATTGCAGTAGCATTTTATGACCACCAGAGGGACACAGGCGCACATGGGGGTTCTCAGTGAGACTCCGAAGTTTTTATACAAGAAAAAGACTTGTTTGAATCATATTTCTAGAGAAGTTAAAAAAAAAAAAAAGTGGTGGCGAAGCTACAATTGAGCATTTTGTTTACACCCAGTTTATCGTAAAAGGTTTCGTTTTTAAATCGTATTTATTGTAAATTACGGGAGACTATAAAGTGACTAATTCTGATATGTATGTATTTGTCATATATTCTTATTTTATTCAGTGTCGTATTTGTGTTAAGATTTGTTTAGGTTCTGCTGTTTGAACTTTTACTTCAGAATTACTTGACCAGATCAGTTAGATTTATTCATACGTTTATTATCTAAACCACCCAAGATGGATGGGACCCCCTTTTTGAGTCTTGTTGCTCCCAAGATTTCCTCTTTTTAACATTTAGGCAGTTTTCCCTGGTCGCTCTTTACCTGCTTACCAGGCAGCAGCAGCACCAAAAGTTTGAGGAGGCCATGCCTTTTATCTCAGTGAGTTTCATCATGGCGTCTAACACGCTTTACTCCACGCCAAAGCTCCATTCATTCGGGCCTGAAGATATTTTAAGTATTTTTTTTTTTTGTAGGAGCTTGTGCTGTGCAGATTTCCTTCAAATTTCTTTCTTTTTACTTTCACTGCAGGTCATTTGGAGCTCAGTGGAAAACCACGTTGTAGTTTCTCACTCGGTTCAGCTCGCTTGAGATTGATGGATCTGGGGGGAAGGGGGAGGGGTTTGGCTAGGACCGGGTCATATAACGATTATATCCATTTATCGACATATTAATAATCAGTAAAGGACTCAGGATTGACCAGACCACTTAGGAAATGGTCTTTGGCAAGCTGGTCTTTGGAGACACATTTTTACTAAGTGACCTACAGGAGCTTAGGTGCTCATGCACCATCTAAAGATGCATTTTGCATCTTATACAGAACATTCTCGATGAAAGACGAATTGGTTTCTTCGTTAAATAAACAGATCTACGCGTCGACATTTTACGTAACATTGAAACGTGTGCCTTAATTCCAATTCCTTGAAGTATCCTAAGACTATTTTCCTATGATGTAAGCGATAGACTTTATTAAAGTCTTCAGGCAAACTAAATCTAAATGGATATCGCACCATATGATCCAGTCTAGCTTAAGCCTGACTCTCTTTATCTCCCCTGTTGCTTATTGCATGCTGCGTTGGCACGATGGTGCACTTCTCTTACAGTTTCTTTTTCCGCCTCCCTTCGGCAAGGCCGTGCATGGCTGCATGTTTTAGACCCGTTCCGACCCTTAGCTTCTCCTTCGCCTCGGTGTTGGCTGACCGATCCGTTTTGTTCTTCCTTCTCCCTCAGAACGCAGCCCGCCTGGGACGGACGCCAAGCATAGGCTGTTCGACTTCCCCGAGGACACCAACTGGCACGGATTGGTGCAGCTGTACAGAGTGAATGAGAGTCTTTTTGATTACAGACCCGACTACAACCCGAGCCTGGAGGACTGGGCCAACTTTGAGAAGGATGTAGATATTATGTTTGCACTGCTGAGCAAGTTCAAGAAACTGAACCAAACCGAACCATGGGCAGAGCTGGGCTCTGGGATTGGGGGTCTGGAAGAGGGCAGTGGGGCAGGAGCCAATAACCAGTACGAGTGGGACTCCTGGGTCATGCCAGGACCTCAAAATCCGACCCCTAAGATCCCTATAACCCCTTCGACTTCTTGGGTAACTCTGAAATCGGGAAATGATCTCCCGGAACGATCGCCGACTGAGCCCCCTAGTACTGTCCCCCCACGGGCAGAAGTGTGGACCCAGAACCTTAGTCATGAGCTGGACCAAGATGGAATAGCTTTTAGCGGAAACGGTCTGACTGAGCTCGAGACTAGGCACGATTTCCTATTCAGCTCCAGCGTAGAGGGACTGGACCTCAGTAGGGGGCAAGGACGTCTTGCGCAAGAGGACGAGGACATCTTCGAGGCCCAGGGCTACCTTCGTCTCACCCCGCAATCTGATGACTCCCATCCGTCTAGGCCTCCACTCCCAAACGCTACAAATCCCCAATTCCACCCCAACCTCCAGGATGTGGACGGCAGCGGCTTCGGTCCTGCGTCTCCCAGCAAACCGCTCTGAGATGCCCAGAGGCGCCGAACCTGGGGACGTTCTTCTCAGAGCTTGAGCTCGACTCAATTACGAATCCTAATTTTATTCTTATGTTTTATTTTTTTTTACCGGCGCTTCCAGTTATTAGCAATCAGTGTTACATGTTTTGTAAGATATTATTCCATATGATATATTATATATAAAAAAATATATTTAGAGATCAAGAGCCTTAATGCAGCTGTTGTTGGGATTCTGTAAATGTTCAGTGACGCCAACAAAGTCTGCTTTAATGTATTTTTTTTAAAAGGTCTATAGGAGGTGAAGCTGTTGCACTCAGTCCTGAGAGAACCGGAACCACAGTTATGCACTTTTTTATATGGCCTTCACCCAACAGGGGTGCAGATGTCCGGCTTTAACATAAGAGCACAGCGTAACGAGAAACGTCTCGAACCCGTAACGATCCCGCGTGGGGTTTGAGTGATGATTAAGGTACAGAATGCCTTATTTTATTGGTCATTTTTAATACTCCTTGTTTGTCAGAAGGGTTTTGTTTGCACCGTGCGGTATGGAACGCTAATTCGTTTTCATTTAGACACTCCTCCAACCCATCGTTCCCTCACACTGATCACGGGTCGGACTTGGTGATGGTGATGGTGTCGGTTCACAGATGCGTGCACAAGCTAGACTCACATGGTTCGAATATAACGCGATGCTCTAATGTCTGAAGGCTGAGGGAAAAAAAAACACCACGCAAATGTTTTATCAACTACTCGGACCTGGAAAACGCATACACAGGTTTGAATGGGGTGTAGACTGCAGCGACGTCAAGCATCAAAGCTCATAAACACGTCAAATCGGAAGGCGTGCGTAAAAAACGATATCACGATACAGGGACACTACTTAAGGATTTGGAATCGTTACACGCGTGTTAAACTTCACATGGACACGCATCTACATAAACATCTATAAAGGCTTTTTTAAAGAAAAGAGGAGGTGATGTCACTTTCCAGGCTGAGTTACAATCGAGTGTTATGAGGTAAAAGATTTAAGGAAACCACGTGACACAGAGGCTCTGGGTGATTTTTGCCCTATTTTATTCTCTGGAGCTACAAAGTCTGGCCCAAAGGAGCTCGGAATGTGCCAGAGGAAACGTTTGGAAACGTCACGACACTGTTAAATCAACTTTAGTTGGATACGCTCAGAACCTTTCAGAACACACACACACACACACACACACACACACACATGAGTCAAATTCACGAGAGCGTTTAGGATCAGCTTTTGGAAATGGAAAAGCAGTTCTCCATTTCACTAATGAACTCGTCATTAAATGAGTCATTTAACATCAAAGCTGTAATCTGTCCTCTGTAGCTATATCGGTTAATAACATGTTAATAAGCCCAGAAGGTCTAATGAGACCGTTCTGTAATCTTAACGCAAATGAGCTCGGTGTGTGTCATAACAAAACGCAGTCAGGAGCTCTAGCATGTTATTAAGCCCAGAAAGTGTCACAACGTTGGTTACATAAACTCGACACCAAAGCTTTGTCGTCTTTTTCATCTAAACCTTTAAAGTTGGTTGTTGTGACACTTTTATGAATCCAGAATATGTCCCAATACACTTTCAGCTTGGTATCGAAGCTCCGTCGTCTTTATCTGTAACTTTAGTCACCTTTTCCAATAAGCCTTTATAAACGTTTATGTAAGTTATTTGCGATGTTTGTTACACAGAGCACACTCACCGGGCCGTCTGACCGATCGTACCGTTCTCTAAAGCTCACCAACGCTCAACTTCTTATTTACTTTAATCAGTCAAACTGTGGCTTTTGTGAACTTCTGAATCCAGTTCGGTATTTGGTTGAGCCGATTTGTGCTCACGTTCTTCTTTTGTCGGGGATTTTTTTTTCCATTTCTTTTTTTTTTTTTATAATCAAATGTCCAAATCCTGTCACTGAAGAAACGTTTGAGCTCGGGTTTGATCAGACTGAAATGCAAACCTGCAGAAATGCTGTATTTTTATCCGCTGGAGGTATTGAAACAATTCTGGCTTCTGGAAAGCCAAGAGGCTATAAGAAATAAACGCGTCAAAACCTGAGAGCGTCTCTTTTTCTTTGATGCTTGAGGAAATCATCTGAATAATAAACACAAAGGCGGTTAGTGACACTCCGCTGCAATTTCACTGCTATGACAAGTCTGGTTTGTTTGCTTATGTGGAATTTAGCATGGTTATTTTTAGACTGATCTGAACACGGTGTGTTCATGGTTCCCATGCCCCTGTTTTTGGCCCAAACACCTATGCCTAGAATACCCCTTTTTTTCCCCTCTTTTAACTTTGATCTTTCATTATTGGCTCTAAAGTTATGCTTAACCTCTAATAAATCAACACGGCCATTCCTTTTTTCAATGGGTCTGTGTCTCAAACACAAATCTAACTTGTATTATTTGAAATGAGCAATCAGCAGTGGCTCATTCTGACAGCACATGACTATAGCGGTGCAGCTGTTATGGTACTGGACTATTGACCTGAAGGTTGTGGGCTTAAGTCCCAGCACGGCCAAGCTGCCGTGGTTGAGCTGCTGAACAAGGTCTGTTTCAAGGTCAAATCCGTGAATAAGAGCCACTGCTGTAATCGTAAATGCTTAATTCTTGCAATTTGGAATCACTGAAAAGTTGCTTTGCATTTGATTAATCTTAAGTACATTTACTGAAAGGAGACAAGGCTCTAAATCCACTCCAATAAAGAAAAACCTTTCTAATTGACTGCTCTGTTTACAACGCCACAAGACAATCCTACTACCAAGAAAGCAATTTAAAAGACTGAACTTCCTTCTGCATTTCAACCTAAAACACTTAATATGTTGCCGATTCTTGGTCACTCTGTATTTAGAGACCAATTTCTCGTTTTGCTCCAGAAAACACAAAGTATGCCCTTAACAGCCAAACGTGTGCTGAAGTGGCAATAAAATCCCAAAAACCAAACGTGGAAACAGGCGTTCATAAAGCCCTCGGTCCAAACCCCAGGTTAGGCTTGCAAATTGATGGTCGGACGGTGTGGTTACGGGACTGGCCCGTGATCCAGGTTGTACCTCTGCCCATGCAAAGTGTTTTTTCCATAAGCGTAAATCACAGCAGCTGAAGGGGGTTTGAGTTTTAAGACGATCATTACTCTCAAAGTTAAAAAATATCAATAAAGAAAAAAAAATCCATGCAAACACACTGCCATAACATTGAAACCCCTCCCTTGTTTCTAAAATCCTTTACTGCTCATCTACTGCTCTGCATGTTTTGTTTGTCCCCTTTCACCCTGTGTCCATCAGGCATTATTTGGGTGGTGAAACAAACTGTGCAATAACAGATGAGCTGCTGTGTATCTTCTGTGTCAAAGCGAACAGTGTTTTAAAACTCCAGCAGCATTGCTGTGTCTGCTGCTCCACTCGTACCAGCAAAACGTCAGTGTCACTGCTGAAGTTGAGTCACCAGACAAATAATACATGCCCTTTGGTGGTCCTGTCCCATGAAGACCAAGGTTAAAAAGGCTAACAAAAGACGCAGGGCAACAGATGGACAAGATGTAACTGTACAACCACAAAGTACAGTATGTTATCGCTGTTTCGTTAAACCTTCTCGCTATGCCAGAGCTGTCGCTGCGCCACTGACACCACTAGATGTCGCTGTTATTTAAAAAACGGAGTGATATTTTAAGGAGATAAACCTTTAGGCTCTGCCAGAGTCATTCGAATGGTTTTAATGGCATTAGCAAAATGCCTACAAGTAATCTTTTAAGTACGTCCAGTGGTTGTGTGTGGAAAATATTTATTTAGTCTTATATAAGACTGGGCAAAGCAGGGACGTACACTTAACGTTGCCACATTTTGGCGTGAGAATGGACATGTCATGCCACAATGGTCTTAACATGCTGTCTGAAAGGGAGCCCACCCGGTCATACATTGACATGTTAAGGTCGGTGGAGTGAAGACTGGAGTCACAACCATGTGTTAAGTCCAGGGTTTAAACCACAGAGCGGGCGCATGAGCTATTTGCAATCATTAGAGAGGATGTTCTTGGAGAAAAGACCCTTTCTTTGGCTTATCCTTGCAGAGGAAGTCTTAAATATTTGATGCAGAACACTAAAACAGCCAGAGGGACCCAGAGATGGGTCAAGGTTGGGGGGTGATGGAGTGTTTTACATAAAACCTTATTGATGTGACCTAAAATCTTTAATAATTCCTGTGGTAGTATTTTATCATGAGTGTCTTATTCTCAGAGAGTTCCCGTTCAGGAAAAAAAAAAGATCCTACTTTCAGTAGAAGCAGATCTTTTATTACTCTGTCTATTCCAGGTATTGATTTAGAGCGTTGTGGTTTGAACAGAAATAAAAGATAATTGATTTCCCAGAAGAAAAGAATGATACTGGGACTGTCTGTTCAGGGACTCATGCTGCGGCTTCTTAACTAAAGAAATGAAAGCCTAAGCATAAAGTTTTAATCCAAACTTTTAACAGAGTACTAAACCCTGTGCCATTTAGGGAAAACTTTTTGTGGGTTATCTCTGAGAAAGAAATCTGTTTATTGGAAATTCTCTTATTGAAAGTTGATCCGCTGTTGTTCAGGCAGCCACATACATACATTCATTTTATACTCACTTACTCCAAGTAGGGGGTTGCATGGGAGGCAATCCATCACAGGGCACACTTGTTCACACTGGGACTGAGAGTTCGGATTGAGAATCGAACCAGGGGAGTTGAGAGGTGAAATAATGAAGCACCGCAGAGCCACGAGCGCACTAAAACTTTAGTTCTGAGAAGATTAGCACATCATCACTAATTACCTTCCTTTTGTTGCCAGAATCCAGTGTCCAAAACACAGCAAATACTAGTCTTGACTGTTCTGAGCAGATACATTAACCTAAACAAACTGGACACCTGTTGATTTTTTATTAGAGTCAATAAATTTGTAAAACATATGGGTTGAAATGGAAAGTTTAGTAAACAAACTGGACTATTTTATATCCTGGACTGTCAGAAAAACAAGTGTAAATGAATCAAATACACAGCCTAAAACCGTTAGCTAGTTATGAGGCACCAAAATCGACAGCAACAAGATTGCTAGAAAGTTTTTTAAAGTTTTTTTTTTCCCCCTTAAACTTGTTTGCTTGTATAACCCAGTAGTTATTTTAACACATTTACATGTGGCGTGTTTAAATCTGTGTTTAAAAACCTAGCTCGAATCAAATGAGAATATTTTGTATAGCTAGCTGCTAGTTCTGTAAACGCAAATTATCTAAATAAAAATGACTACTATTGTGCCCAATTAGTGCCCTACCAATAGTGTTGCTACTTTGGCCTACTTGGTTTGTCATTTGAGACGTAACCAAACAGAGACAAAATGCCAAAACGTTTTTAAAATCAATTATAATGTAAGGGTTAGTATTTACGCTCGGTTTTTTTTCCTTTGCAGCCGTAATCTCCTATTTATTGGTCACCAAACATGCCAAGATATACGGTTTTAAAAATACTCTTTGCGTCCATTGACATGAGTGTTTTATACGGACAGTAGTGTTTTAGGTTTGTCACTAAAATACTACAGCTCCCAGAATTCCTGTCTGCCAGTTCCCTACATCAAATCCGCAATCTCATTCAGTTGGAGCGTGGCCGCATCGAGAACAACAGCACCTACAATATCTACCTCCGAGTGAGTACCGTTATGACTCTAACATCAAGAACTAGGCAAAATCAGCCCTCTTTCGCCGCTTTTTACATCTCGTCTTTGAGAAACCTTCTCTCCAACCATGCAGACTTTCTGTCTTTCCACTGTCATTCCGTAGCTTTAGTTTTCGGCTTCGGTTTTATTCGATAAGTCGTGACTTGTTCGTGGGCTTCAGCTTTCCGTGTTTCACCTGTAAACAATCGATCCCGTTGTTAGAGGTAATATTATTACATTTCTCAATTTCTGTTCCTTTATACACTTCTGTTCCTGCTTTACTTCGTGTTCGTTTATGTCGTGTTTTTTCCTCTGCTCGACTCTGCTTTGTCTTCTCACACCAGCTTTGTTACATGTTTGTACAGCTACTTTAGAAATGCGCGAGGTTTACACGATTGTTTTTCTTATTGTTTAATTCAATCGTAATCTACGATTTTTTTTTGGGGGGGACAGCTTAGTTTGGATCATAAAGACTTTGGATCTTTTGTTTGTTGATCTTGAAAAGGGCATCAGAAAGATTCTATGAAAAACCTAACAATATAGGAGGAAAGAATTAGATCGTAATTTAGGAGCATTTTCATTATGATTAGTAGTTTATTATTTTCATTTGATGTCCGTTTATGGTTAGTCCTAACCTCATGTAGGACATTCAGTGTTTGTTTTTTTTTACAGGTTCTCCTTAAAACCAATCCATTTGTATTTATATGTTCTCTGAGATGGCAAACAATGCGAATTGTTGCAGAATATCTAGATCAGACCGCGTTTGTTCCTCAAATGAAAACCTGTAAAGCTTCTGTGGAGAATCAAATAACAGTCATGGAGGATCTCCTTGTTCGTGAAAAGGGATTGTTGTTGTTCATCTCATTATTGAGAACAATAAGGATTTTTGGAGATTATCTAGATCAGACCGTAACAAGTTCTTCGCCTGGAAAACCCGGAACGCTTCCATGAAGCTCCAACAGATATAAGGTTATTGGAAGATCCTGTTTAGAAATGTCCTTTAATCAATCTTTTTATTAATGAATAACTTTGTTTGATCCTTCTTGTGGAAACAGTAATTCATCTCCTGTAGGTCCTGCATAAAACCCTTTTGGAATGGTTTCAAATTGAGGTTCCATGTAATGGGACATTCTTATTGTTCCTTATCCCATTATTATTAGGGATTAAATATACGATATACAGTCTCGTTAGTACCCCTAGACTAGCAAGTCAGTAAATTGGGATTCTAGGAGTTGTTTTGTAGAGCCATTTTGAATTCTTTGAGTAGGAACCTCTCTATCTAGAAACCACCCTAATCATGTTTATTTTGTAGCAGGTTGTATAACAACGCTGTGCTTTGTTTTTTGGATGGTTATTGCAATTATTTCTTTCTCAGATGTTTCTGTTTTATGTTTGGGTTTATTGCTGTTTGTGTATTGCGGGTTATTGCAGTTGCTCAGATTATGAGAATTATTAGGTTATTAAAGTGTTGGACCTTAAGGAGGTTTGTTTTTGCTGGGAAACCAATAAAGGCTTTAATAACACACCAGCCAAGCAACCCTTTCAGGAAATCCTGCATACAGTAAATACGATGGGATTTGGACTTACGTAGGCTGGAGGAACCAGGGGTCTTAGAGGAGTTTTGGGAACCCTCCCAGAAAAGGTAGAGGTTTCATGAGAGTAAAGAGGTGTTTATTGTTCCACTGATTACTGTACTGTGAATGGGACGCCAATGTTATTGTTGTTGTTATTATTTATCTGTTTCAGGTGAAGGGGTCTTTGCAGGAACATCATAAATGGTTCCAAGATGAGGTTTCTAAAATGCATGGTGTTTGTTTTTAGGGCAATTATGAGAATTGTTGGGGAATATCTAGAAGACAGTGTAGAGTGTAAAAAAAAAAAAAAAAAAAAAGCAAACGGTTATTGGATCCTTTCATCAAGATTTCATACAATGAATACTATTTTTTAAAAATATATTATTTTTTTATAATTAATTTGTTCTTTCCTTAATCTTATCATGTATTTTCTTCTCTTAATGACTAGTTTCCTTTGCACTCTTTCTTTTGACAGATTCATAGCACATGTGCTGGCTGGGGAGACTCTGGTAAATGGACCTCGACATGGTAACAGATGGCCTGAAGAGGAGCTTTTTAGACTTAACCCACCACCAGAAGAACTTCTCAGCTGTTAAGGGAGAATTTGGAGGCATGTAGTACACGTTTAGGATGATGAACACTGGAATAAACTGCTGCCGCCTTTAGTAAGGCCTGTGAAAATCTGAGATTAGTTCAAACCCAAAGTTTGGAGAGCTGCATCATGTGTAACGCTTTATTGATTAGCATCAGTTCTTCCGTTTGGGCTGTAGATCAACTTTAAAGTGTTGATCTTTATTTAAAAAAAAAAAGAAAAAAAGACTACACTGTAAATTCGGTCACAATGACATCATCAGACAACGATGAAACCGGGAGTGACGTTTCGGCGTGTCTCGAGGCCGACGATTTTCAAAACCAATACGGCGACTCCGGGAGTTACTACAAATCGAAAAGTTTACCCGTCCTCAACGGGGACTGCCCAAAACCCGAGGATCCTCTGAAACATTCACTGATTTTAATCCATACCGACCGATCCGTGTTCAGTGGGCTGCAGGAAAAAAGTGACTCGAGCCAGCTGGACTCTCCTAGCCAGACCGATTTCTCCCCCTCCATGTCCAGCATGGTGGGTCTGAGCGGCTCTCTGAGACCCGACGGCGACCGGGGCGGCGGCAGGAAGCTGGGCTTCTCTCTGGCGAAAATGCGATTTCCGGCGAGGAAGCGAGTGAGGGTGTTTCTGGCAGACTCGAGGTGTTTCCTCTTCTGTATGTGCTACCTGACTTTCATCCAGTCGTTGATGGTCTCAGGTTACCTGAGCAGCGTTATCACCACCATCGAGAAGCGCTACAGCCTGAGAAGCTCCGAGTCAGGACTGCTGGTGAGCTGCTTCGATATCGGCAGCCTGCTCGTCGTGGTCTTCATCAGTTACTTTGGGGGTCGGGGACAGAGACCTCGCTGGTTGGCCGTCGGCGGGGTTTTCATAGCCGCCGGAGCAGCTCTGTTTTCTCTCCCTCACTTCATCTCGCCTCCATACCAGATCCAGGAGCTGAACTCGTCCACGGGGAACGGGGGGCTGTGCATGAACGGGAACGCCAGCGACCCTCTGGACGTGGCGTCTTGTCCACGGGACCAGGAAGGCAAAGAGCACTCGGTCTACGTAGCACTTTTCATCTGCGCCCAAATTCTGGTGGGCATGGGGTCTACTCCTATCTACACCCTCGGGCCGACCTACTTGGATGACAACGTGAAGAAGGAGAACGCCTCCCTGTACCTTGGTAAGCTGATTTTTATTTCGTCACCCACTTGCTTTGTGGAATCTTGATCAGATGGACAACCTTTTTTAAGAGGTCTTCGATTAGTTCTACTTAACACCGATAAACAAGACAGGCTTTCACTCATTACCCCTCATGCCCCAAGCCCAAATTCATTTTAGCTGCAGTGCTCCATTTTCGGTTTGATAATCACGATCGACTGGTCGCCCGAGGGCATGGAGCGATGAGCAGAGGCGTGAGGAGCAATTAATGACGCGTACATTTCTGCCACATGCAAGGTCACTTTAAGGACACTTCCAGCGAGCCTCCTTTGGCCGTTGAGGACGCACGTGGACGTAGCAATGCGTCGACCTGTCAGGTGTCCCAAAATTCTTCCTAGTCGCCCTGCATCTAAAGATGTTAGGCATCTTTGGATTAGATTTATTTCGAAAATAAGTCTATTCTCACCGTATGCTTTCACTGAACCGGTTTTCCTTCTGTTATAAATAAGCAAAGCTTTTGTAACATCATTTTTAAAAAAGGCATCCGTCGTCCAGTCCTTGAAACGACGTTTTGAAATCCAAACCGCTATGATTAATTTTGAATTTATTTCATGTTAAAGCTGTGAATGCTCTCAGTGATATGTTCCATTCATTTATATCTATGGCTTTAAGCTCTCTATGGCGGCAAAAGATTGATTGTCGTAAGAAATTGGGGGGAAAAAACGGACAAAGCGGGTAAGCATTTGTTTAGGTCCTCATTATTTAAGCTCTTCGTTTGCTCCTGGTCTCTGCTTCTAATTCTTAGAATTAACGGTCACTGAGAAAACTAACCAAATTAAGAAGTAAAAATAAACAGAGACACACTGGCAGAAAGATTATTTATTAGAATATAAATGCGCTACGATGTCATCTAAACCAATGTAATGAATGAAGTAAGGGGTATAGGCCTAGTAAATAATGTAGTATTATGGGATATTAATCATAAAGTATGTATGGACATGGGATGTGGTTATCTAAAACATTTAAAGATTCAAAAATAACCAAGTCTTTGACATTGGTGTCGAAAATCTTAAAGTAAAACCAAGAAAAATGTAAAAAAAAAATGTCATATCGAATTTGAAATTCCTCTAAAATGATGCAAGTTTAAGACCTATGATGTTTCACTCTTCGTGTTGGCCGTGTTCCTTCCTCGCTGATGTTCTGCCAGATGTCTTTTTTTTTCTCATTTCCCTCGTCAGGGTCACATCAGGTAACTTGTAGAGCCTAGAGCTATAAATCCTCTGTTCTGGCTGTGTTCAGCTCATTGAGTGCATCAGTGTACAGTCTGTTGTTAACGAATTAACCCTGCACTATTGATTGAGGTGGAGGTTCCAGCTCTGTCCTGCTGCCACTGCTGGACCCTTGAGCAAGGCCCTTAACCCTGATCTGCTTGGATAATATCATGTAAGATCTCCCGAGTTGTGTGCTGCTCTGGATCGGTGTGCTAAACGCGGTAGATGTACTTTAGAGATAAGCGTTTTAAGCTCCCCCCTTATCCCCCCCCGTCTCATTCCTCATGCTTGATTTCTATCTGTGGTTCTTCTGCCTTTAATCTCTCGACGCTTTGTACTGGAGGAGCTGAAGGTCTGGCTGACTCATGCACGCCCAGCGTACGCTCTATTCTTGTCGTACTTAGACGTTGTATCTTCTGGCACTGGGAACATTGTGTTTATTCAAACTCGTCTGCTTTGCTCGTACTGCATCAGACGCGAGAACCCGTGACGTCTTGCTCGTGCAGCCCACACACACACACACACACACACACACACACACACACACTGCTGCAGCAGCATATGTGGAGCCGAAGTGTCCCTGATTTCAGAGGTACTTCCCTCGTCGTATTAATTTAAACCCCATTTCAATTTGTTAGGGACCGGAGGGGAGGGGAGGGGAGGTGTGTGTGTGAGTGTGTGTGAGTGTGTGTGAGTGTGTGTGTGTGTGTGAGTGTGTGTGTGAGTGTGTGTGTGTGAGTGTGTGTGTGTGAGTGTGTGTGTGTGAGTGTGTGTGTG
>JAUZST010091270.1:0-19450 GCA_034779995.1 Parotocinclus haroldoi
TAGGAAACAGTAAGTTGAGTTCCAGTGTAAGAGACAATAAATTTAATATTTTCGACCAAAGAAATCATGACCTTTTTGGGTCTTAAATTGTATTTATTGAGGTCTTAAAGATTTTAAGTTTGACGTCTAAAATGGTGCAAGAAACCCTCTACATTTATTTATTTAATGTGATGGGTCTCTTCTTGTAGATATGCCAGGCGAGATGTTCTTCCTCTGGGCAAATTTGCACTTAATGTCAGCGGCTGCCCACACACCTCTCCCTACACAGAACAGCTCTATCAAATCATTCAGCAGCTTGTGCCATCTGTGAGTATTGTAGAATAATTTATACGGCCTTCTTATTCATCGATCAGCCAAAACAGTAAATCCACACAGATGCATTGAATATCAAATAACATTGATTATCTAGTTGCAGCAGCAATTGGGATATATGAGACAGTAAGTGAGCAGTTGGTTTCTCGTAAATGATTTTTTGGATGTGGTTCAGGGGTAAACACTGGAGTGACTGTGACAAGGGGCAAATACCCTGGCCAGGCAATAGGGTTAGCAAGGTGAGTGGGAAGCATCAGATCAACAGGGATGATGTTGACCATGGCCTGAAAAGTGTCAGCACTCAAGGCTTATTGATGCAAGAGAGCATTGAAGCCTGTCTGGTCTGAATGGACTAAAAAGCTACTATGGTGACCTAGTTACAAATCAGTCAGTACACACCTTGCTATTTCCTGTCTTCTGTGCAAAGCACCAAGAATGAGTGTTTGAGTGTCAGAACTGAACTGTGGAACAATGTAAGATTCCTTTCTGTCAGTGGACGATCTGGTCAGTGTTCACTGTGTACACTGGGAAGTGATAGCACAAAGAGGCACCAACAATTTTGAGGGAGTGGGGGGAGGGTGGTGTTCTAGGTAATGTTTTGCTGAATAGCCCATATAAATTTGTAAAGTTTAACACTAACCTAAACATTGTTATTGACTCTGGTTTTAGATTTTTGGCTGATTGTTGTGCATAGTTATACATCTACTTTATTTAAATATATTGTTTCCCAAGCTTGGAAGTAAGTTCACTCTCTTACTGTACTGTGTGTAGTCTTACCGACTTTGTATGAGTCTCCACAACATGAACACTCAGCGCATGGTGCCACGGAAAGACTACACAGCCAATCGGCTGGTAAGTGGAGTTTTGCAGTTGGGAAGAAACACCTCTCTGATTCTGGACGAGACTCAGCTTGAGCAAGGCCAGCTGGATGCTACAGGTTAGAAAACTGCAACAACACATTTATTGTTGACTAACTGTACAGCAGTAGTATTCCGTATGCCACTGAAACAAAACCATTTTGAAACTTTTTTTTTTTATCTGTTGAAATGTCTTTGCTTTGCCACTTATGGAAACTATGTAGATGCCTCATGCATAAGTTGCCACCTATTGGTTAATCGTTTTTAGCATCTGCCATAATTTGCGTAAAGATGCATTTACATAAAAGGACATATGGGGGAATGGTGGCTTAGTAGGTAGCACTGTCATGGGTTCGATCAGGTGGAGCTGCCTGTGTCATTTATGTGGAGTCTGCATGTCCTCCCCATGTCCATGTGGCTTTACTCCTGGTACACCCAGTCCAAAAATGAGTGTTCAGTTAATTGATGTCTTTTAAAGTGCCCCTAGTGTACGAGTGTATGTGACCTATGGTGGATTGATGCTATGTACCAGGGTTGATCCTGCTTTGTCGGTTAAGCACTGGTTCTCCAGCGAACCTGCTTAGGATCAAGTGGATAAAACAATGAATGGTGGCTCTATTGCAAATATTAAATTGGCAAGCATTAATTTGAGATGACCATTTTATGTCGGAGCGCAAAAGCTTTTAAGTCGAGCAAAACAACCGAAGAAGTATACAGAATCCCTGACGGCGAGAGCAGGCAAACAAAAACTGGGTCTTTGCAGTGGCACACCCCAACATTAATTGCACTTGCTTTTCACAGCCTCATGTACACTTTACAGTCTCCGCACACTTCAGTTCCCTGCTCGTTTTTAACATATCACTTCGTCTGCACAATGGGAAATGAGACACATTCTCACTCCATAAATTTGTATGCAAGAGAAAGAGGTGCAAAGAGGGACTGAGAGATTCAGCGTGCTAAACGCAATTCTGCATTTAAGGTTTCACACATCTTTCGATATTTTGGGAAATGCTGTGAATATGCAGCTTTCCAAGCAGAAGCCAGGAGTTAACATCTGGCGAATATTTGTAATCGTCCCATATGTATGACTGCCTCCAACTTTAGAGATGATTGGCATTGGTTGCCCCCTCTGCATAGGTAGGAGATCACAGCTAAGTGTGGAAATCAGTACTGTTACACGCGTGATCAAATAATGCAGCTTCTAATTACTGTATTTAAACAGTCATGACGAATGTTAAAGCCTTATTGATTTATCTATTGTGTATTGATCTGCATTGCTATTTATATTTATATACATAATTTGCAGTCTATAATTTCCACTATCCAATACTAGATTAAAATATTAAAGGGTTATGGATATTGATTGGACATCAAGACGTACTGTTAAAAAAAAAAAAAAGTGAAATCTTCTTCTATTTAACGTCAGTTTGATCAACATCCATTTGCTTTAACAACCCAGGTCTTAGGTCCTATGTCTTATATACATTATGTACTTACTTATATACTAACCCTTGTGATGCTTGATGACAGAAAAGAGAATCGCATTCTAAATAGGCATAATACAACATGGTACACTTTGGTATGTTTTTGGTAAGCGTTTGTGAAAGGTAGAAGGGAATTGCTGTATTGTACAGTACTGTACAGAACTCCATGCTTTCAGTTTAATTTAATTAGTGTTATTGTTTGAAATAAAACTCACTGCAAAGTATCTAAACTACTGTGATTATGTTTGTGTCCGGTCAAAGCATAGTGCGAATGTTAATCTGCACATACCTGTACACAATTTATGAATAGGCTACGCTGAATTGTGTACTCTGACACCATTTACAATAGCTGGAATTACTAAAATACCACTCCAACCAACAAACGAGGTGAGATTAAAAAAAAATTAGTTTTACCTTGCCAACAATGGTAACAGACCAATGATTCAAGTTCAAAGGCCCATTCTATTGGTACTATGGAATGCATTGAGTTTAGGTCTAGTTTCTAATATGAGAGAAGTATAAGAGGAAGTGTGCACGTTTTATTGTCCAGCCCATCATCTGTACTGTGACATGAGCAATGGAATAAGGAAGCAGGTTGAAAGGGGAAAGCCACTGTCACTTGGCAGAAGTGATTCAGTTTTAAACCATATACACTGCTCATAATTATGGGATATTTCAAATTGAATGTGAAGCGATTAAAAATAAAAAGGAGGCGTTGAGTTTATTTCATTAACCAAGACGATCAGAAAACCGATAAGATACAAACTCAATTCTAATGATTGAGTAGCAAGTGATGTGTTCGTGGGGATGATCAGAAACATGTCAAACTGGACGAGAGTGCCACACATTGATCGTTCAGTAGGGTGTATGGTCACCCAAGATTGCCAAAACGCACTAACAGTGATGGGGCATGGACAGGATCAAATTGTCCAACAGGTCTTTGGGATCACATTCATATTCATTTTTAAATATCCCCTGATTTTTGTGAACAGTGTATATGATGTATGATATCATATGAAGAGTAAGATGAAGGTACTTCTTTATATCCAGTATAATTTGACACATTGGGAGTAATTTGTGCAAGTCAGTATTAGATATTTCTTATATTATGGTGAACAAACTAAGTTGGTATAATGTCAAATACAAAGTTTTAGTAATCTCAGAAATTTGATTTCACTCATGTCACCATGACTTGCCTTCTTATCACAAATGACCTGCACATTTGTATTATGAAATTGCTTCTTACTGTTAAAAGTAGCTTTTTTTGTGACTGGGTGGCTTGTAACAGTATGATTGTTGCTGCGATTATGTTTTGGAGACTACATCAGCTGCAGATTGCACTTTGACTTTGACCAACCTAAATGAATTACACCAACCCATACAGCAAAAACTGAGCTCTGGGATGGCTGGAGTTGGGGTTCCAGATATATAATCCTGCTCAATACATTTTATTTATTTATTTATATATATATACTTTTCTTCAGCCAAATCACTTTGGTTTGTCTGTTTATCATCTGTCACATTCATCACTCCCAATCTTCAAAGAATGGTAGACCCCACATTTGCATTATCACTTGTATTGACCGTATACTCAAAACAGTCGTAATATTAAAACCTTGTGACAAGTAAAATGAATAACAGGCAGTGTTCTGCTTTGAATCCTTTTATTCCCGGCATTCACATGATGTTAATTGGACATGCAGCACCTACAGTGTTGTCGTCTCTTAGCAGGACAATGCACACTGTAAAGAGATAGCTCAAAGTGTTGACTTGGCCTCTGTTTCCAAGATCTCAAGCCGATTTAAGCATTTATGGGATGTGCTTGACAAACTAGTCTGATCATTAACATTTAAGTCTTTTAGCAAATACCTCTATCCAGAGCAACTTAAAACTGATAGTTATGGACTATGAGTTAAGCAGGAAATTGGAACCTGGACCTTCTTGTTTATAGTCCTGTATCTTAACCGGTTGACTCATGGAGGCCCCGCCTTGCTACTTGCTGCTGCTAACGTCTTTGTGTCAGATACCACAGGACATTTTGGTTGTGTGAGGGAGAGCTGCGGTAATTTGAGGTAAAAGGCAACAGGCATTTCTAAGAAAGTTGCAATTTATTGAGCAGAAAGGGCCTAAAAGTGTGTGCAGGGTTTATTTCCAATTCATGCAGCTTTGGTTAATGGGGCCTTAGCTGAGGTGTTGTCAGAATACTGACACGAAATGACAGAAGCCTTTGTGAACTAGATTGGTGGAATTTCCAAATGTATTGCTCACAATAATTAGGGGATATTTCACTATGGAAGATTTCATTTTGAAGTCCCCTAATTTGTGTGAGCAATACAGCTGAAAAAAATGCAAGCAAGCAGGAAGGGTCAAGTGCACCTTTTAAGCTGAGCAGGTTAGAGTAGTGGAAGGCCACAGCAAAGACACTGACACTGTTGATCTGTGGGACAAAACAGTAGCACGGGTCTCACATTACATGAGTTAATAATACTGACATTTGCAACTGTGACCTCCGTTTCTAAAAAAGAAAATATCCTACATCCTTTTCACACATTTTTCTTATCATAATGCATGTTTGTATGTCATTATAACAAAATCCACAGGCCATGGGATTTCTTTAAAATGGCTCAAATACATTACTAACTCAAGTGGCAGAAGCAGGTTTCTTTTAAGGCTGTACTGGCAAGATATGTTGAACTCTCATCCTGAGTTTAATGTACAGTTTTGCTTTCTTCGTATAATAATTTTCTATGCTATATGAAGGCTTGTGCATCTCTTTACTGTAGGTGTGCGCAACATCACTGCTCTGGGCAACCTGATCTCCTGGCAGAAGGTTGATTATGACTTCAACTACCACCAGATGGAATTCCCCTGCAATATTAACGTGCTCATCATGTCCGAGGGCCGATCACTACTCCCGGTAAGGATAGCAGGTCTTGCATGTTTGTGTTGTACTAGCACTGTAAGATTTTCTTCAAACAGTAGAGGGCCTACAGAAATACGAGTCCACTTGTGTGTTGGGTGTCAGAGGCGCTCTCAGCAGACTGGCACGCGCATTACCGGATGTTTCCGTGGAGCAGCTGTAGCGACAGTCTGATATTTCTGTTTCGATCCACCCAGGCCTTGTCAGCTTTCTGTCTGGGCTCTTGATGCCGCTTCATTCTGATGATAAACAACCTGTGGAATGTGCTGTGCTATTCCTGTGTGATGGCTCATGAGTTACCATGACTGCAACTGCACTATAAGGGCAGATTAGGAGAGGGGGCTGTGACAAGTCATCCATTCACTAAAAATGACTCGACAAAGGCTGGCTTTGTTACCATTTTAAATAGCCAGTCATTTTTTAGTTTCAAGGCATTTGATTTGTCAGTGTGTTTCTTTAATCTGGGCTTCCAGCGGTCTTGGAAATATGAAAAAGAAAGTATACCCGTTACCTGTTTTTCCAAGTTTTGGAAAATATTGTTTCAAAGGTTAGAGTGGAGTTGCTTTAGTTTTTTTTTCCCTGTTCATATGAACAGAGGTGATGTATACATGTAGCGATTGGTCCAGACCCAAGTGCCTTTGTTCAGCTCAGGTTCACATTTTCCCATGTAGTTTATGTATATGGTTAGTTGCATAAACAACTGGTCTTTGTGCTTAAAATGGGGTGGGGTGGGGTGGGGGTGGGGGGTTTCCAAGTAGGCCAACAGTGAAGTCCTGGCATTACTGAGCATGTATATGACGGATGCATGTGACTATGGGGTCCTTTGGGAGCTCCCATGGTCTACTACAACTATTGCATCTTGACTGGCTATAGCTTCTACCCTGGCTTTGTTAAACTGCAGCTCATTTTCAGACTTACTACCCTGTCTCTTCTCTTACTACCCTGTCTCTTCTCTTACTACCCTGTCTCTTCTCTTACTACCCTGTCTGAGTGCTCTGGTCCTGTCTTCTTTTATTTGTCGAATGGTGAATTTCTGACAGTCCTCTGGCGTTTTACCTCTTGAATAAGAACTGCCTCCATAAATCCTGCCCTTAAGAAACCTGATTCAGATACTGTTCTCAGTAATTTTTGCCCTCTATTTCGAACCGTCCTTTTATTTGTTCTCGAGCGTGTTGTGGTCTACTAGCTACTCGACTATCTCAATACTAACAGCATTTTAAAAAACCTTTCAATCTGGTTTACATCCTTACCATATCAACTGCACCTGAAACTGTACTCCTTTATGTCCTTAATGACCTGCTCTCTGCAGCTGATCAAGGTTGTGCATCTTATTTGGTTCTCATGTTTGATATTTCATCCGTTCTCCCGCCTTTTGGAATTTGGACTTTCAGATGTAGTATTAACCTGTATTTGTAGTCGTATTAATCGTATTTGTCTGACAGGCACTTTTTTATTCGCCTAGAGAATACTTTTACTGTTGAACGGGTTGTCCCACGGGGCTCTGCTTTTGGTTCTTTTTTATTTATAATTTACATTCTTACCAAGGTAAATACGCATACGGAAATACGGCCTTTCCTCTCACTGCTATGCTGACGACACGCAACTCTATCTCAGCTTTAAACCCTCTTCTTTTCTTTTTTTTCTCCTTTTGCCTCTCTCACAGGTTGTATTCCTCACCCGAACTCCTTTCTTAACCTCAGTTCTGAGTTTTAGTTTATTGGCACCAAATCTGTGCTTTCCTCTATCTCTGCCTCCTCTTTACCTATCGTAGGTGTGTCTGTCCACTTATCCCCTACTGTCCATAATGTTGGTGTTCTATTTGACTCAACTCTTATCTTTTCTTCCTTGCATTAGGTCTATTTCTAAGACCACTTTCTTTCATCTTCATAACAATGCTTGGGTACGGCCTGCTGCTGAAATTCTGGTGCATGTTTTTGTTTCCTGTCATCTTGATTATTGCAATCTTCCCTTAAATTCTGTTTGAATACATTCAGAACTCTCCTTACACAAACCAAAAGGTTTTACCATATCACTCCTGTTTTATCCTGACTGTCCTGGCTCCCGGTTCATAAGCCCATTCAGTACAAAATTATTGTACTGACATTTAAATCCCTCCATTGTCTGGCTCCGCTCTATCTATACAATATAGTCCATTGTTACACTCCTACCAGGTCGCTGTGTTCCACTGACTCGAACCTTCTCTCTGTCCCTAGGTTCAGGCTTTCCTCCATGGGTGGGAGATCTTTTGCTGTGGCAGCTCCCACCCTCTGGAACTCTCTTCCTTCATCTGTTAGGTCTGCTTCAACTATCCTGGAGTTTAAAACTCTTTAAAACTTTTCCGTTTTCCACCTCTGTTAATGTTTGTGTCTGCTTGTCAAGAACTTGCCGTCGTTTATGTTGGGTACCGACTTATGTTATACTTGTTATAAAGTGTCTTTGCATTTTGTGAAAGGCACTATATAAAGTTTATTATTATTATTATCTTGGGAGGTTAGTTCCTAGAACCATTTGGTGCGAACATGCATTTGTGAGCATGTTCTCTGTTTGTGTTGTAAAAACAAGCAAAAACAATGCTCATTAGTAAATTTGCTAAATGGAACCTGCCTTCTGAGCAGCGCATTTGCTTAAAATTTAATTTATCCTCTCTTTCTTTAGTGTGACTGTCAGGTCCACCTGCATCCTACTGTGAACCCTCCTAACTTGGAGGAGTACCTGAAGGCTGCACAAGCCACACAACTTCCATCTCAGCTTAACAAATATCGTGTCTACCTAACAACAGCTCGCACACTGGATTACAGCATCTCTGACCAAATCACCAAGGTGAGTCCAGCTGTATGAGATTATCTTGGCAATTACTGTTTTTGTATGCATGTTCCCTCACAACTGTCTGGCCATCTGGCTCTTTGAAACGTTTTAGGTTTAATTGGTGCCTTAAATATTCTAGATCTGGTCGATATGATAGTTTTTGCATATATAGACTTCAAGGAGCTACTTGTGGAGATGGTCAATAATGCTTACGTCACCTGTGGCGCTGGAAAAAAATAAATAACAATGACTTGAATGGAGCGACACAGAAATTTCGAAATAAGTTGAACATTAAGTGTGGTTTATATGAGCGAACACTCTGTGCTTGTTTATATGAGACTTTCAGTAGGACTATATAGAGCGGGTAATGGCTACACGTTGTACACGCTGTTCAATTACCAAGTAAAAGAGTTGTATTGCATCCTCGTGTCCGTGAATGATTACTAGAAGTAACCCACAGTATTAATAATATATAGTGAGTCAGAAGACCACAACATTAAGAAGTGAATACATTCTACAAAAGAAGAATGACCGACGCAGAGAAGAAGGTTCGGCTTAAATCCTCAAGTGTGCTTCACGTAACTAAGAAATGTGTAACACGCAAGCTTTGTGAAAGTGATTTGACTTGGCACGGGAGCAAACGGTGATAATACAGTACCTGAAACGGAAACATTTGAGAGTAATGCGATAGAGTAACCGATGAGGAATACCATGCGAACTGGCATAGCATAGCAAGGTTTATGCTGTTTTTGCTTGTTAACTGGATAATGGCAGTGATGGAGTAAGTGTGTTACTTTTAATTTACGTTTAATTAGCTTAAGCAGTGTTTATGTGCTTTATAAATAAAACATGTACACAGTTGTGGTAATTAATGATTAAGCTTAAGTTTTAAGCTTCTGACAGTACGAGTGAAGACACTGTACTGTATAGGCAGGATGAATTGCATTTAGACAGGGATTAAGGTAACATATTCAAGCTACTCTAATTGTGTAATTAGATATTTACACACTGTTACATATTGTGCCAATGTGAGCATATCTTAGCTTTTGTACTTTTATTACTTACTTGCCTAAACCTAATGCTATAAATAAAACGTTTATTGACCTGTTTAAATTGAGCTATCTATACTGACTTTCTCATTCCAGAAAACAACAGTTTTAAGTCTTATTTAATTTAATCTACTATTATTCAATTATTGTAAGCACTTTTCTCTGATATTCAATGCTCTATTTCCAATTAAAGACATGAAAAATATTTTTTGGAATTATCCGATTCATTGATTAATTGGAAAAAAAATTGACCGATTAATCAATTATTAAAATAATTGTTAGTTGCAGCCCTAGATACAACAGTCCTCTCAAATAACCATCTGGTTTGTCTGGGCCTCCACAAAACATCTGCTCCCAACACCTCCTAACGGCTAGGTCAGAACTTTTTATTTGTTGGCATGATTGCTAACATATGGCTTATAATCGATTGTCAATGAACAGTCAGGCGATGCATCGCTGTGGAAGAGTAACATTTACTTTTTTAAAAACCTGTTGTATCAATCCTAACACAGGCGGTGGAGGAAGACTTTGTAGAGATGCGCAAGGACGACCCTCAGAGCATTTCAGCTGAGGACTTGCATAGAATGCTAATCGTGGCAAGGTAAGTTAAGACGGTGCGCTGTTTTTGCTTTCACTGCGTGCATGTTAGTAATGTTAGATAAAATAATGAAATTTAGATAAACGATTGTTGTCTACAGAGTTGTGATAAATGATATTCGACAGAGTAGCTTGGTTGCATTTAACTATTTTTTTAGCTGTCACTTTTTTCTACAATTATTCAAGAAGTTGAACTTGAGTTTTAGTAACGTTGAAAATAGTTTGGTTCATACATTGTTGCATGAACTCAAAATTCAACATGAAAATGAGTACTGTATTGTGATCAAGCTTCAACAAATTGTAGGGTTTGAGTTGGATTGCCTGCCCCTAATGTACACTTGCATTCTCTTCCTGTGGTGGCAGAAGCTGTCTGGCTTTCAGATTTATTTTCTAGAATGGTCTAACAAATTTACAATATCAGATGTACTGAGTATTTGTACGTTGGGTTATTTTATAAAAATTTAAAGTAACATTTTTACTCCAAATATAATCACACACAACATTCCTTTAATGCTCATGGGTGTGCAACGTCAAATGCTGACCGATTCCATTTCTGTTGTTGCCTTCAGATTGCTGTCATTAAGCTGTGGACAGACGACTCTTTCCAGAGATGCTTGGAGCAAAGCTAAGCAACTGGAGATGCTGCGGGCCAGCCGAATACAGCAGCATAAATCTGTGAATGGAAACGAGCCTTAATGGAGCTTCTTATTGATCATATCAGGGAAGAAAATATTTTCCATGTTTAGTACAATGTTGATTTTTTCTTTTTTTTTGTACAGCTGAGATTTTCTTTTTTTTATTCAACTCTTTTTAAGGATTTGGGATAAATAATAAATAAATTGGTATTTTTGAATATTTTGGAGAAGTGTGAAAACGTAAAAAAAAAAAAAAAAGCTTGCAAGGCTTGCAGGAAAAGCTCTTGAACATTCAGGATCAGAACATGTTGAAAGAAAAACATTAAAGTTGTTATCTGCTAAGAGAACACTTGCATCTCATTTCTGGTTGTCTGGTCTCAATCTGTGCTAAACATAGTGGCTGTCTTTTTTTTTTAGCAGAGAGATCCTCCAAAAAATTTAGGCGACATGCCTTCCTGCATGTGACTGTTGGCCTAGGTTCTTGCCCTTGAAGGCTAGTTGTCTGGAATGTACTGCAATCTACAGGGTGAGTAAAAAGTCACAGGATATTGTTTCAGAAACAAAAGGGAAACTGACATCTAAATACCCCAGCAAGTAATGGGTGAAGGGGGGGGGTCTATCTTTTGTAGAACACAGATAGAACACAGCTGCCATCTTGACAGCTGCCATATTGGATTATGAGCATTTTTTTTTCAGCGGGAAGGTGGTCATGTAGCATATTAAAGAAAACCAAAATTTGCAGCATCTCTTGTGGTTCAAAAGTTATCAACGCACAGTTTGAAACTTATGTTGTTCATAAGTCACGCGTAACTGAAGACTGATTTGATGATTCTGATGACTGGGGAACGGCAGCTGCCGTTTAATAGCCACAGACTGTTACCAAACAGCAACCCCAAGACCACCAATTTCACACAGCACTGTTGCATCCCTCGTAGCCAAATTCCGAGAAACCTGATAGCGGCTATTCAAAAATCACTACAGACAAAAAAACCTCAAGAATGGTTGTGAGATGACTTGGATTTTAATGTGAAAGAATTCATGTTGGCAGTGTGGGGAATTCTCCTTGCTCGTTAAATTACATTACATTCTTGTGTACATCATCTTTGCAACATTGGACCATAATTTAAAAGCAACATTTTAAATCAACAAAAGAAATCTTTAACCTGTTAATGCGACAAAGCCTATGAAGAGTAACAAGTAGACAATCAGGCTGTTTTATATTATTTATTTAAAAAGCCTCCCAAATATCCCGTACTATTTTACAATACAGCAGCTTTACATTATTATTTATCTGCAAACACAAAGTACAGAACTGAAAATCTTTAAACAGACGTGTGATGTCATTAAATTCTGGGTACTTGAGGTGAAAACCTCACTTGTGTGGCAGGAGTCATTTACACAGACGTGGGACGGCACTGAGAAGTGCTAACGATGTGGAACACTTCATATGTGTCACATTTTCAGTGTTAAAACAAACAGTTCGGTTATACATGCCGGTTATGTGAAAGCTGTAAAGGCTAGTTTGAATGTGGTTCCCAAAGCACTTTGCGTCATACTGCTGGTCATTTTACAGTAACTTCAGGGAGAAGAAAAGACAAAAAAAAACAAGCAGGCTAAGATGCCATGCATAGATAAAACATAAATAATGGGAACAGTAAAAGGGAAACTGAACTTTAGGAATGTGATGTTTTATGTACCTTTGCCCTGTAGATGTGGTCTAAACACAGTCCAGTGCATGCCATAGTAAATAAGTCAACCTACAACTAAAATTCATTAATACAACATATGAGAGCGATTTTATAACAACCCCCTGAATGTTTAGTCAGAGCCAGTGTCAGCAGGTACCATTAATAACATGCCAGATGTTGCAGAAATGAGGAGTGAATCAAGTACAGGTATGCTATAGAAACCTCATTTACATATCAAACCATAAGAAGCATTTGAAAAAAAAACATAGCATATGCGTAATGAAGCTGCATACACGAAACAAAAAAGAAAACCATTTCCCAGGCTTGAGGTGACCATTTATTGGTGAATTTTGCCTTAAATCCAAACTCACTACAGGCAGAGTTAGTGATTCTAAAATCCCATTAACACACTGACTCAACTGTCCTACTGTTTGTATAAACCTGTGGCCAAAGACTGAATAAATAGTGGTAACAGACATTTATGATACATTATATTCTTATAAATAAAAAACACTGGTAAAAATAAACTATTCTTCTGCTATGCAACAGGCTGTTGAGTTATTTTATGTTCTTCAGTGTGTGGCATACAAGTAAGAAAGTATCTGCTTCTGTTTCTTGTTTGTTTACTGAATTTTTGATTTCTTGAAAGTCGCTACGTGGCCATTTTAACAGCAGACAAGGTTGTATTGTTACTTCTAATCTCATCATATGTAGACACAGATCAAGTTAGCATAATCAGTTAAATGAATGCATATTTTTGGTCTGGGATGAAACCCAGAGAAAACCTATGCAGACAAGGGGAGGACCCAGAGTGCTCTACCTGGACCTTCTTGCTGTAAGGAGACAGTGCAGCCCATCTTAATTCTGTTCCAGTAATTGAAATCAATAGGTATTTTTTTTATTTTATATATATATATATATATAATTTATTTTACATTTAATAAGATATAATATGTACATAATAGCTGATCATCTGGACTGCATTTAGGTCAAACACCAGCTATATAATCTGAGCCCTAAAATGCAGGATTAGACACTGTTCCAACATCATTAGGAACATTTGGTAAATGTTAATTCTTTTTATTTATGAACTTCAACACACTTGTTGAACACTTGTTGGTTGCAATAATTCAGGGGCTGTCTGTATAAAATAGATTAATTACGCATCTGTAATTACATACACAGTCTTGTATATTTTTTAATTACATGCAATTGGCCCTGCAGAACAGGTAGCCAAACAATGCAATAGAAGTAACTTAAAAACATAACATTTTAATATATTCTCATCAAGGTCTTTCAGTTAAGAACGTTTTGTATTTATATTTATTGTCATAGAAATATTTAGTGGTGTTGCAGTATGTAGATGGAAAGGGCGTGGCCTGTTTTTACCATAACACTGTTTTCACAGTTTTTCAGTAGTAAGAATTATACATATTCAAATTCATTTCAAACATTTTTGCTTGCTTGTACATTGCTCAGAAAAATGAGAGGATATTTCATGATGCGATATTTCAGTTTTTGTGATACAAAGGCTAAAGTTTTTCCCCTTTAAATAACAATACACAGCAATACGAACAACATGGGCTTCAACAGGATTTGCATTTATTTCTCTATAATAATTCAATAAACAAGTGATTACCTGAATGATCATTTCATTCATAGTATTAAAGTACTTTTAGAAGGACCAGCATGACCAAGCTGTTTTTTTAATATGTGCCAAGCATGTTGTTAAATCCCACAACTGTTAAACTTTTTATTTATTAGACTCTGTCACTGTGTGCAAGTGGTGCAATGACAATTCTCTAGCCCCACAAGCAAGGCTGTATAAAGTGTCCCAAATCATTTACTACAATCAGCAATTCTTTTTCCTATAGGATAATTCTGATATATTTGGTATGTAGGAAACACAGGTGCCTAGAGCTCCAAGAGCCTCTCATGTGCAAGTAGGAAAAATGCAATTAAGAGTAAAGATGATTACCATTAAGGTGTTCATTATGCCATGCCTAATTCATAATAAGTGTGCGTAAAAAGCCTTCCATGACTGTTAGGATTAGAGGAGTAACCTAAATTCAACATCAGCTACAATTGCAAACATTATAGTGTTTATGTCTTCCTTGGAGAATGGCAGCATAAAACAAGAAGTGTTTAACACACATTTGCCAAGTTGGAGCCTCTAAGAGTACCAGTTGTGTTTCAGCACCCTTACGGTAACACCTCAAACCTGAGCATGAAAACAACTAGAAATGTCATAGATGTGGCAAAAAATATATATAATTTATTATTCTAAAGAAAACAACCTGAATTAACACATTACAAATATGTAGGTATTAAAGGTAGATTTGTGCAAAAAGATACACACTTAATCAGATAATTCTTACTCTTGATATTCTTTGAGAGTGCAAAAGCATTTTACAGTGTTGCCATTTGGACAGGGGATGCAGCATCCGACCTGCATCAAATATGCAGCTTCATCAGTGTATTCTCATTTACATACATATATTTTGTTACTTACGCTAGTATTTATTGATGGTATTTATCGGATGTTTAACTGTTTCAAGTTGATTTCCCCATTTGTATATCACATCACACTGACTGGCCACTCTGTTAGGTACACCTTGTTTCTACAACAGTTACATGTGATCAGATCCACATACCATATAGAAGCATATTATAGTATTGTAATCATTTTAGTTCAACTAAACATTATAGTTCAACTCTATTATAATTTATTTCCCTTTACTCTGCTCTCTTTTGTTTAGGGCCCCCAACACGAGCAGCATTGATACTGATGAAGTGGTGGTGTATTAGTGCATGTTATACTGGTATGACTGGTTTAGAGAGCAGTGCATGTGGAGTTTTTAAACACCCGAATGTCACTGCTGGACTGAAAATAGTTCACCAGCCACAAATGTCCAGCCAAATGGCATCCTGTAAGCAGCACCATTTGAGCAATATGGTAATGTGCACAATCAATGAATACAGTGATTAAGAACTCCAGCAGCACTGCTGTGTCTGATCCACTCATACCAGCACAACACACACCAACACTCAACCACCACAGCAGTAATGAGTGATTCTCCACCCGAATAGTACCTGATCTATGATGGTCCTCTGGGGGTCCCGACATTGTCATTAAAGAACAGAATAAACAAAATATGTAGAGAATAACTAGACTCTCCATTCATGTAACTACAAATACTTTATATATCATAAGCGGAGCTGACAAAATGGGACAGTGAGTGTAGTAACAAGAAGGTGTACATAAAGTGATCGATTAGTGTGTATGTATAACACTAACTGCACTGCTCACAAAAATTAGAGGATATTTAATCAGGGGACTTTTCATTTTGAAATGTCCCCTAATTTTTGTGAGCAGTAAATTATACCAGCAAGTATTTGATGTAGGTCTGCTTTGCAAATAAGACCATGGGAGTATATTTTAAGACAATGACCATTTCCCATTATCATATATTAACATGACACCGCATAAAATTATTGTTAATAATAATAAATACATTGCCTCAGCCCAATACAACATGAGAGGATTAAAGGAACGAGTAACAGTTTTAAAATATGCTCATGTTACTGAGGTGGTTTTAGCACAGGAACTGAAATTAACATGATATGCACTTGTGGTTGTACAACAGAACTAGAACCTGAGAGGGTGGTGGGTTTTCAGCTTCGACTTGCATGGACCTTGCATTTTATATACAGTTTATATTTTATACTTGCTACAAATAAATTCGATTTAAAACACATCCAGTTGTAACAGATCTTTCTGTACCTTTACACGAGCTGTTTTAAATTAATTTAATAAGGAATAAGAAATGTTAGTAAGGACACTAAGAGTCTGTCTGAAGTGGTGTGGTGAAAAATAGACTAGCATTCCAAGACCGAATTCAGTTCAAGCATTTTCAACCTACTGTTTGACTGTCATGATATAGTTTAGACATTACTAATCTTGCAACATAAGGCCCTGGCAAGACATATGCTTACCCAAATTTGACTGCTGTGATCACAAAAAGCACTGGGCAGCAGTGGAGGATCAAGTCTAAATGACTTGGTACCAACACAAATAAGCCTTGAAACTATGCAGAAGAAAGTGCTGGCAATCTTTTTCCGTATTCCTCCAAGTACTTTCAAAAGATAGTAACATCTACAGAGTCACATGAGTTGGCATTAACTCAACAGCACAATACACATGCAACCTCATACTATTACTGCTTGAAATATTTATTAACTTTATTCTTTTCTTAACCGCTTAATCCTGATCAGGGTCGTGGGAAAGCTGGTGTCTAGCCGCCGGCACAGCACTGTAGGGACACTATCCTAACATGCATGTCTTTGGATATGCAGGCTCCACAAGCCGCTCCACCTTCAACCAAACCCAGGACCTTCTTGCTGTGAGGTGCCGGTACCCACCGAGCCACTGCGCCGCAAAATGAACAATTAATATATTTTAGTGATTACTACAGTGCCCTGAATGATTGTTAGAAAGAAATGTTTTTGAAACAGTTTTCCCAAGAAGTATTTCAGTCTACTGTTGTTTTGACAAACTACCATTAAAGAAACTGGATGATTTTATATTAAAACGAGAACCAAGAATGAATCCTGATAAAAGCCAAGTTCAGAAGACTCAAAGAGTACGTTTTTGTTTTATATTACGTCAATTATACTGCCGAAAAAAATGAGGGGATATTTCAAAATGGAATTTCCCCAAATGTTTGTGAGCAGTGTATATACTGGACAATATTTAACCATGGATTAAAAATGAGAACCCTGTTCCTACGTCGGTAAATTTCTACAGACATACAAGACAGCAAATATAAATATCTCACATGGAGCTTTTTTTCCCCCCGTTCGTCTTATTCTACTATCTAATACTGAGCTGCCCATTGAATAGATATCAGAATTTGACTACACATTTCAGCTATAGCTACGACACTCAGTATATGTAAAGTAGAGTACTGCACGGCAGGTGTTACACAGGACTAAACTAGGTCTTGACTCTTATCATGCAATAAAAACACGCCTCAGTCTACCAAAAACTAGCCAGTTTCTCAACATGCAAAACCAGCAACGTGTGAATGTTCAGATGTTACTTACGATAAGGGCACACTCCGATTCGGTTTAGGGGCAGCTGATAACACTGGCTGTAAACATCGGATTAACTCGAGAGGACCTAAGGAGTGGGATGATCCTGAACATCTTTTGTGCAAAACTTTTGCTACTGCTACTGTGCTGGACGTGACATTCTATACTAAAACTGCATTTGTTTTAGGCCGAATTAACATATTATATCTGGATGATTCTAGTCTGGCACTGTGTAAACATCGCTCGCAATTCTTTCTCCTGCGTTTCGTTGACTGCGTCTGGTTCTGGACTTTTCTGAACTTTAGCCACAGCAAAGTTGATACCTTGAGTGAGTCCGGCCTGGGTTATGTTAGCCACCTGCACCATGGAGCTCCTTATCTTTGCGAAGGGAGACACAACCCGACTTCCATTACTGTCTGCTGGAGACGGCCCTAGACTCCCTTCTAAGTTGGAGCCGATGCTCTTATGGGAGCCACACGATGCGGCAGAACCTGGAGGCTGGACTGAAAGGAGTTTTCCATCTTGGACTGGAGGCTCCACATCAAGCTGGGATGGACGAGGGAGTTGCTGTTGATGGGTGTTTAGAGATTCTGAGACTGAAGTGCCTTTGGGACCCTCAGGTGCTTGCAGGCTTGGTAGCAGTACCGGATGTTCCTCGAACACTTCTACTGGTTTGATCTGGGCATCCTGGACAAATTGATGGCAGTAAGCATCTATCGGCGTCCCAAAGTCAATCAAGATGGCCTCCTCTGCTTCTGAGGCTGAGTCAGGGGACTGAGCATTTGGTCCAGCTGAAGGTCTGTCCTTGGTATCGCAGCCTGTGACCCGAATAACAGAAGGCACAGCTATCTCAACACTTCCAATGGATTGGGAGCGGCTGCCTAGTCGAGGTGCAGATGCCACAATCCCACAGCTCGGCAGCACATAGTCTACATTTTCTAGGGATCCTGAGCATGGCTGCTCATCCGAATTGTAGGACTCAGAGTCAGACGAGATCTCCAGATCTGAACGGCCATCACGAAGGTCCTTAATGGCTCCAGAGCCCGGATTGCCATCAGAAGTCTCCAAACTGCTATCTGATTTCCAGAGGTTAACCCGCATGTTGGGCTTTAGGAAGTCGACTTTCACCTCTGGCTTCGAAAAGGTCCCAAGTCTCCCTAGGGGCTTGAAGTTTCCAATGTTGACGTTACTTTTTGTCTGCTTTACTTTTTGATTCAACGACGAGAACTTGTTCATGAAGAAACTCTTGCCCTGAGCTAAACCTGATCCAAGGATTTGGTCAGTCGATTTTCCTTGTATGCCCATGATGTCTTCGTGCGGTTTACTGTGCCTCCTGGAAAATGAAAGCAAAAGAGGTTAATAATGATTATTCTATCTAGTGTAAGATGGCTAATGTTACACTAGGCCTCTTAGTTTTACACGTAATCCTCTGAATAGCAGTCTAAAGGCAGTCTAAATGTGGATGCTTTTTTGTTTTAAATCTGCCTTATGTCTGCCTTTCTTAATGTTCTAAAACAATGGTCTTCGCATGCCAACCAATCCAATCCAGGATAAAGAACCTATGAAGTACACGCATGTGTCATTTAATGACAGCATTACGTTCTGTGAAGCAGGTCATTCACCGAAATGGACACTGGCCAAACATGATCAGACACTGTGTTATTATGCTACTGCTATGTAAATATAAATGCATGCAAATGACACATAAATGTATCAGATATACCCCCGAAAGCATGAGTGGCACACTACCATCTACACAGCATCCCTAAACCTACTTACGTATGGAAATTCACAATAGCTATAGAAAAACACAGTAATGTACTGTTTCTACTCTGTCTAGCTGAAAGCCATAAACGGAAGAAGATTTAATATAGGCTGTGCTATGAAACGTACAGTGTGTATATATATACATTATATTTGTTATATCTACACTATATATATATATATATATAGAGAGAGAGAGAGAGAGAGAGAGAGAGAGATATAGATATAATAGGAATGCACTGATA
>JAUZST010091281.1:0-19449 GCA_034779995.1 Parotocinclus haroldoi
CGGGGATATTTCATTAAGTATTCCATAACCCATAATAAAATATCCCCTATATTTTGTGAGCAGTGTACATAAAACACTTTTGTCATTTATTTGAGTGTCTTCCGTTGAAAGAGTCATTCTAAAAGAATCTCGATGGCCCGAGTTTTGGAAAGAGGAAAGGTGTGGAAGTTTGAAAGAGAAAAAATGGAGAACAGGACAGAGTTTGCTCTTACTAGTTGCACGGTAAGTATCGTAAAAGTTTCCGATGTGACTGTAAGTAGCTCAGCGGCCCAATTAGAGCAGGCGGCTCGGTGTAGCCCGCAGTGGAGAAGTCGTTACTGTCGTTACTGTAGCTTAGCTGTAAGCTAGAAACCGCATATGACAGCGCGAGTGCGGGAGGGGCAGTTTCACGATTGTACTGCCCCAAGGCATTGCTCCGAGTCACTGTACATATATACTTGTCTATCTGTGTGTGTGTCTCTGTCTCCATCTCTCTCCCCCTCCATCACTCTCTCATTCTGTCCGACACACTCACTCCACCAAACTCAGTGCGCTCTCGCAAACGTTTGCGCTGTTCTCTTCAGTACCGGCACGCGACCTGCACTCGCGCACACACACCCTCTGCTCAGCGCTGCTATCCGCCAGTATACAGGTATGTGTTTTCAATTTTAAAGTAAGTTTCTTTTTATATCCCAGACTTTTTGTTGAGTTTTTGTTGTTTTTAGCTATTTATATTTTACAGAAGCTGACATGGTTTATTGAATTATTAATTCATATTATGAATGTGAATTTATTACATACGTTTCAAAAATATTACAACTGTTGAGAATTTCTGTTTAGTACCATATACTAGAATCCTGTAATAATATTATTATGTGCTATTTAACATCATTAGAGACTTAATTCAATTGACTTCATTTTAAGGTTGGTCATATTAATCTGAAATTTGATTTAAAATATTATGTATATTTAATGCATTTTTTGCACGTTTTACACAGGTATAAATGACTCTTTGTTAAGCTACACTAAATTGCTTTGCAACTGTGACTTGCATTTGTAAAATTCATCAGATGTGAAAATGACTTTTTAAAGTAATCAAATGTTATGTATTTATAAGTGTCTGATTGTTAGAAATGCAACGTACACCAGTAAATATAATAGAAACAGTATGCTTACCTTTTAGTTTAAATGGTCATTTGTAATTTCTCACAAGTATTACGTGTTTTGATATTCTTTTCCAAAACCAAATTGCACTTTAGAAATGCACTTTTGTTTTTCGATCTCTTAGTTGTTCCGCTGTTCATTCACACAGTCATCAATCTGTTAAACTTTTTGTCTGTCCATGCGCTTACTTATTAATCCATCCATGTATGCATTTGTGTGCGTACACATGTATGCATGTGTCTTATATATGACCTCTTAATACTTTTAGCCGATTGACACTGAGTTACATAGTCAGAATTTACCATTAAAACACTTGAAAGTTTTCCCGTCACACATAAAACACAAAATATCTGTCAAAAGAATGTACAAGTAATTTCTGCTGATTGCTCTAATAATGATGATCACTCTTTAACAGCCTGCAGAGTGTAACTTTTGACCAGTCACTAAAATTTGTTAAGATTGAAACTAAGGTTGTTCAGGGACATCGCAAAAAGGGCTGTTGAAGCTCATGAGACAGGAAAGGTTATATAACCATCTCTAAAGTGTTTGAACTTTGGTCAGGCAGATTGTGTACAAATAGGAGAACTCGAGTCCTATTTAACCCTCCTCAGAAGTGAACGATCTACAAAGATCGCTCCAATAGCATGCTGTTTAATAATCAGTGATGACACAAAGGAACCCAATGTAACTTCTAAACAACTAAAGGTCTCTCTCACATTGGCTAATGCATGAGTCCACCATCAACAACAATGAACAACAGTGATGTGCATGGAAAACCTGCAAATGGAATGCCACTGCTCTCCAAAAATAACAGTGCTGCCCATCTGCAATTTACTAATGATCAAATAGTCTCTCATAACTAACAGAAAGTTTGCTGGGAGAGATTGCACTGGTCAGAATTTCTAGAATAGGACTAAATACATGCTGTTAAGCCACTGATAACCACTGAAAATAGATTTTACTGATTGTAACAGACAGTATATAATCTTTTGTCTTGAAACACACAATTGTTTGTGTCTGTTTGTGAGTATGTGCATATATTTGGCTTTTAAATTAGTGCAACACCAATGCTTTTATCAGGCTGATCCTCTCTCTATTCAGAATGTAGAGGTCACTCTCTGTCTCACAAACACACACACACACACACACACACACACACACACACACACACACACACACACACACACACACACACACACACAAAAATATATATATTGATTAGATCTTAATAGTAGCATTGAATCATAACAGCAGTTAAAATCAGGCCATTACCTGAGGCATTTTATTTTATAGTTATACAAACAGAGGGACAAATAAAACAAGGACGCAAACAAACACAAAACCCTTGAATTTTTTTTTAATGAATTGCCTCTCTTTCTAAAGAAATTATCCAGCAGTTCCAATTGTGTGTATTTTCCAGTGTAACTATGCTTGCCGATGATGTCACACCTGAGAGAAACAGCTTCAAATTATTTATAGCCCCTGTAGTAATAGAATTCTAGATACACTGCTCACAGAAATTAGGGGTAATTAATTAGGGCATATTTTATGTGGGTGTATCCCCTTAATTTTTGTGAGCAGTGTATATTGGAGGTATTCAAATTTAAAACCACTGGGGTAAAATAAAGAGTAATACATGGTATGTCAATAACAGTTTGAACAGATTTTTAATGATAGAGCAGTGTATAATATTATATTTTAGCATTTTTTTTATTTTTATCTATGTATTCTTGCTCCATCTAAGCAATGATTCCAGACCACTGCTTACTGTAGTCGAATTAACATTATTAAAGCAAATATATGTATTTACTATAACTCTAATTTACTAACTCTATCTATTCAAAACTGAAATGTATCACTGTGCATAGACATTATACTTAATATCTACAAAATGGAGCCATATATACTTTTTTTCCAGTTATGGCTGTGACCCATGGAGTATTGATAATCCTTGTGGCAGCTACAGTTTTTCACATCTCTGTTGGTGCTCATCTGATTGACTCTCTAAAATGAGTTTTTTCTTACTCTGTTGTCTGTTCTGATGTCAATGTGTTCTGAGTTCTGTTTTACACAGAGACTTTCACTTAACCTGTAACCTTAGGACTGTATCTTACAACATTTCATGAACTTTGTACAAAATAGGATAAATGAGGTGTAGGCATTTGTTATTCTTTTCGTAAATTTGGGTTTTATTTTAGGTTGATAGATACTGATATTTCTGCTATCAAGGTGAAACTTTTGTGTAAACTGTGGTTCACAGAGGGAAAGACTGCAGTTTTGTTTTGTAATATGTTGTTAGCTTTATGATTTGGTTTGGTAAGTGATATACAGTGGCGGACATTCATTCAAGTCCTAAAAATTAGAGAATCCAGTCAAACAATTGAGACAAAATGAATTTACATGGTGGTTTATTTAGTGTATGTTAACACTTTGCTTTAGTAACCACCTTGTGCAGCAACAAAACTGTAACTAAACATTTCCAGTACCTGATGATCAGTCCTGTACATCGATTTTGTGGAATTTGAGCCCACAGTGCCATACGAAACAGTTTCACCTCTGTAATGTTGGTGGGTAACCTAAAATTAATTGATCAATTAATGTCTTCCACCACATTGGACAATACTGGATTAAGGGCAGGACTTTAATTGAGCAAAACAAGCCGAGGAGCAAAACGTTAATTACATTGTTACCAATGCTTTCTTGAGATTCAGCTCATGAACAAATGTAATGAGATTTTCCTTTGCAATTGGCAGGTAAAATTCAAGATTTAACTTATCAATACTAAACAAAGGATCAAACCATTATATATCCACCCCTATCTTTCATAGATGGGATATGCTTCTTATTCTGGAATGCAGTAATGTGCTTTCTCCAGGCATAAGGATTTTTAATTAAACAAATAATTTTCTTTTAGTATCAGCCATACACAAAACATTTTTTCCAATATCCATCTAACTTGTCCACATGAACCAAAGCAAACAGCAAGAAGGGAAGCAACATTCTTTTTGGAGATCATCGACCAACTCCTTGCAGCCCTGTTATTGAGTCTTCTCCTAATGAGGAACAACCTTGTTATAACTGTGCTATTTTTCGTCCTATTGCTACATATATTAGTATTATGTAGAACTCTGTGAACTTATCAAATATGTTACTCTCGCATATGTTCATATTTACAAGTGCAAATGCCCTCTTTCTCTGTCTTATACAAATATGTGGGTATTGTGAGAATTTACTTTAAAAAATCTAAATTGTCATTGCCATTGTCATTGTCATGCATTGTTTTGCCTTAACACCTGGCTAACACCAATAAGTGTTTTGTTCCTTTATTGGAAAACTTTTGCAAGGTACTCCCCACAGTTGGGGGTACTCAACAAGCTGTGCTGTTTCAAATCTAGTCGTCTGGCCACAAAGATGTTGAAATTCTTTGGAATACTCAGGTCTTTATGTCTTTATGCCCATTCTCCCATATTCAACACATGACTTACGTGAATCGGCTCTTAATTTATATCCCAGACCTTCATAGCTGTCTTAATCAGCATGAGATCTGTCACCAATGAGAGCTGTTCTATCAGGGAATGTAGTTGTTGCATATATTGCTAGTAGCTGACAAAGACATGATAAGTTAGGAATTTAAACAGGTTCTGTTCAAAGCCCTAGACAAGAGTCATAAGAGTACTGAGTAATGAAAAATACAGAAGAGCATTTAAAGAAAGGAGGAGGTAAAAGAACAGTCAGTTTGCCCTGACCCACTTCCCTACACTAATGATGCCCCTTGGCAGTCATCCCTCATTACAACACTCACAGTCACAAACACACACATACACACCTCAAGCCCCTCACCATGTGGTGCCCATAGCTGACCTCCAGGGTTTCCTTCAGAAAAACAGTACCAAACCTGCAGCCACTGAACAGGTGCAACCCCCTGAGTCACACAGACACATGCGTGTACGCACACACACACACACACACACACACATGGCCTGGTGTGGGTGCTGGAAATAATGAAGGATGGCAGGTAGAGGAACAACAGACCTGACTCTCCAGAGACATGCTAGTGGGAGCACACACACACACCAGAGACTGTATCAAGAATTATAATATTATATACAGTTTGGCACTCACTCTCTCACTCATTGAATCACACACATACTCACAAACACAGATGTTCTTCCAAATTAAACTTGTAACTTGAAAAACAAAGTTTTAAAGGATGTTTTGTCATCTGCTTTTGTATTTGAAGTGATGTATGTCAATATTAGACAATAATATAAGACAATATTTACAGATGGATTTCGTATACACCGAAATGAAAACTGGTTGCATGTTATGTTGGATTTTAATTTTTAACCACATTTTAATATAAACTAGATGTGTAAGTGTTTAATCATGATGCTGCATTCTTATTTTAAAAAGGTAAAAATTACTTGTTTTAAGTATATACAAACTACAAATAGAATATTTTTTTATTATAATTCTTTAAACTGTTCTTAAAACAGCGTATCCATTACATGACTTAATTAGGCAAAAGCCACAAATACAGCTCTGAAATCTAAGTCCTACAAATAAACAAAAGTCATTGTATTAATCAGAACTATCAAAGTCTTATGGTTCCATTTTAGTCATTCTAATTAGAAGAAATTCTAATTTAGTCAGGTGAATTTTGCATAGAGAGCAGCATATTGTTTAAAAAACTTTATTAAAAATGTATTTTATAAATCTGTTTGGATGTGTATTCGGTTTTTTTTTAATGAAACCAATCTTTCTGTTTGAGCTTAGGACAAATGCCAATTAGCCATAACATTAAAGCCACATGCATAATGTTGTCTAGCTCCTCCTCATGCCGCCATAGGACCCATGGAGACAAGACCACAAGATTCACAAGACCTATAAGTTGTGAGAGGGTAACCATGCATTAGACTATTTGTTTGCACATGCTACAGAAACTCGATTGGAATGAGATTCTGGAAATATGGAAGCTTTTTGTCGTGTTCCTCAAACCATTTCTGAAATGTCGGGAAGTGTGGCTGTGGTGCTTAATTTGTCTGAAAGGAAATTAGGGAATTTTTATTTCCATATCACATGGTACATGTAAAAAAAAATATCCGCATGAATACCTGGACCCAAGGTTTTCCAGCAGGACTTTCCCTAGAGCATAACACTGTAAACTTCACTCATGCCTGTCACTGGATTTAATGTAATGGCGGATGGGTGTACGTTCACAGGTGAAAATGAACTAGAGAGAAAACACTGATATAATTACACTGCTCACAAATATCTGGGATGTTTATTTGGATGTTTATTTCAAAATGAAATATCCACTAATTTTTGTGAGCAGTATATATTGATTTAGGTACAATGTCCAAGCTAATAAAACAACAGTGAATTGTACATGTTGGCCTAGAAACCATTTTTTACTTATCTTTACATGAATATAATACTAGGAACACGGGTTTAGGACTATAATAACATTTTGAATAGATCTGTATTAGATGTATGCTGAAATAAAATCATTTTATCAATTGAATCAGTCTAATGTTATAATAGCTCACAGCTTAATGAAAAACTCAACCAAACAAATAAAATTCAGACAAGCCATGTTTAATATTCTACATGTTTGTGTCCTATAGTATTTTCCCTGCAATATTCCACCACGGGCACCTTCCATCATGCCCAAGGAAGAGTCTAAGTTGGTATCAGGCTGTAAACATAAAGAGCGGAAGCCAAAGAAGCCCCACTATATTCCACGGCCATTTGGGAAACCGTACAACTATAAGTGCTTCCAGTGTCCATTCACATGCATGGAGAAATCCCACCTATACAACCACATGAAATACAGCCTGTGCAAGAACTCACTCTCACTGCTCATTGAGTCTGACTGGCCTTATAAAAAAGGGAACCTGCTCTCATCAGACCACTTGCGTCTGCAACAGGGGGTTGTGGGAAGTCGGAGCACAGAAAAAGAGCAGACAGAACAGAAAAGGGAGGAATTGCAGCTCAGCTTAAATGATGAAACAGAGGAGATGGAGACTAGTGAGAAAGATGCAGACATGCGAAAAGAAACAAATGTGTCGGCCAATTTGAACTCGGATCCTACAAATGTGTCTCTGAGAAGTGAGTCCAATCAAGAGGCAGAACTTGTCATGGCAGACATGTTCTCATTGGAGGAGCAGTTGTTGCGAGCACGCTCTGTTGAGGTGGAGTCAAAGCTGCGCCATTATCGTTTGTCTAAAACCCGCCTGCTCTTGTCTGACTCCTTGCCCTGTTACCCCCCTGTGCTACATCAGGGTCACCTGAAATGCTCAGATGCAGCTCCCCTCAATCTATCTTTGCTTGGGGTTGGCTATCCTTTGACGTCTGACCTCTTTTCCTATCTTAGTCCTAACCTCAGTGCCACAGCAACTTCCAGTACACCACAGGTTAGCTCTATGCCTTATTTGGCTTCTGTAAACACACACTCTGATCGTACCATCCTGCCTCCACCTTTGTATTACCCTTTTTTATTCGAACATACCCCAACAGCAGACTCCAGTAAAACTGTCAAACCTAGAATTTGCACTCCCAAAGTGAACCTGCTGAAGTTTCCAGCACTGCGGACAACTCACAGCCAGACTTTATCTGAAGCCTGGGGCTCAGCTAGCAGCTCAAACCCAGAAACAGGAAACAGTGCTCAGGAGAGGCCACCTCAGTGGGGACAGGAGCGAAATGGGAAGAAGACAACTACTACTCTGGACTCACATAATGCACCTGAAGTAAAAAAGTCAGTACCATCATTCTTCAGTCAAGCCACTCCCAATTCTACTGCCATAATGCCTGACAGGATTCATCTGCACAGCAGGTAAGAATAATCAATGAGTCAATTTAGTCAATTAAGTCCTTTCTAAAATAGAAAAGAGAATATCCATTGTATGCATCATAATGTATTTTGGTTGTCAGCTTTTAGTTACACTTGTAGTAACTATTTACACACAATAATCCTATAATAGTCAAGTCAGATTCAAACTCTTACTGGAATACAGTACATGGGACTGTGGTAGCGTTGCGGTTAAGGTACTGAACTATGGACCAGAAGGTCCAGGGTTCAAATCCAACCTCTGCCACAGTTGGATCCCTGAGCAAGGCCCTTAAACCCTCAATTGCTTGGATTGTAAGAATGTATGATTTGTAAGTCACTCTGGATAAGGGCGTCTGCTAAATGTAAAATGTAAATAGAAAAATGTTTTCTCAAATGATATTACCATTGAGATATAATTATTGGCAAAAGTATTTTCTTAGATAAAACAAACATAGAACAAGAACTGACAATAATTTGTGTAATATGTCTCTCTCTATGTGTCTTCCTCTGTATTCTAGTTTGCATGCCCGTGCCAGATTGGAAGAATATTATTCGGACACGAGAAGCTCCTCCCCTCTTCACTTCTCTGAGAAGGGTGAGGTGAAAGAGAGAGAGACGAATGAAGAGTTACTGCTTGATCTCTCATCAGCACTGCAAGAGCTCCAGCGAGCAGAGCATGAGGCAGCCCTTCAGTCCGAGCATGCACACCTACGCCACATGTGGGCCCAAAAAATCCGCAAAATCCGCCAAGAGCTATCTCATATACAGCAGGCTCTACAGAGGACCACTCAAGGATCACCCCTCGACCTGTCTATCAGAAAGGAACTGGTCTCTGGAACAACTGTGCTATCAGGGGAAGCAAAGCAAGCAAAACAGGTGCTTAATCCCAGATTCATGTTGACCTAGTATTTAAGTAAGTAAGTAAGTAAGTAAGCTTGATAATAAATAAACAATAACACACAGAACCAAAAGACCTACCATTTAGTATGTTGCAATACTGCTCGTGCCTACTTATAATGCACTGCAAATGTAACAGCTTGGGCCAGGGTAGAATCAGTGGAGGGGAATCAAATTTTTGAATTTTTCTATATCCTTACCATAACAGAACACCGCTCCGTTAACTTGACAGAATCCCTATATTCTGAACCATCCATATTTGACAAGGATATTTAGTTTTTTTTTAATTCCACTTTCCAAGAAATTTGCTCCAGAAATCACAGTTGAAAATCATGAGTAACAAACTGTTATCGTCAAACTGTTGTTTTGAAAACAACAACAAAGCTTTTTATTCCACGTGGACACAAGCTCCAAGCTGCTATGTTAGCTGCATAATGTCTGCTTCAGTCCAAGATTAATAATAATAAGAAAATAATTAGTTTTCTCTTCAAATATTTAAAGTAAGTTTCATTATACAGTCAAAACAAAAGGTCCTGCCCACTGTTGTCATAGTATCTCACATGCCTTATAACTGTTTTAGTGCCTCGGGGTCACAAGAGTATATTTGCTGATGGCTCTATTTAAACTATGTTTAAATTATGTGACTGTGTGTACCAGCAAAAATGTTAATAAACATTTAGATATAAAAACTGAGGTAGGGGTACCCTGATCTTTAGGAGGTAATGCATATTATGACCTCCTACTGACTTGTACTGCAAACACTGATTTACTAACTGTAATAACTGTAATGTATCTGTAATACACATTTCAGTTTACGCAATCTCATTTTATTCATCATTTATATCCTTTACATATCCTTGTTTTTTTCTGAAAGGCAGACATCCATGGCTCAGCAATGGCAGGACTTAAATTCAACTTGATCTTGAAAAATCTTGAGCAATTTACAAACATATGGAATCATGATTATCGTCATTTAAATTAGTTAGGTAGAAAACTTGCCTATTGTATTATATTACAAAATATAGTTTATCTAGCTAGCCACTTGAATGACTCCTGAATTTACCATCATGTGCTTATAGTGCTGATGGTTGGAGTTTGCACTTTCTTGTGTTTTTCATCCTGTATACAGCACCTGAGCAGGCAATGAAACCCAGGTTTTTCCTAAATATATCATTTATTGTCGCATATGAATGTTCAGAATGTGAGATGGAGTTCTAAAAAGTCGTTCTGTCATAAAGTTACTAATACCTCTTTTGTTTTTAATTGTAACGACTCCAATGTTGACCCTGGGATGCCTGTCACTCTGAAAAAAAGTCATTCTAATAAGACCTTTCTATCACACATTAGTGTTTGGGACACAGCCAGGACATTAGTTCTGAGCCAGGTGAAGAAGAGGATGAAGAGGAAGAGAAAGGAGAGATGGAGGAAGAATGGAAGAAACATTCTCTCAGCGTACTAATGAAGATGGATCAGCCCCAGGGCATTTCCATAGCGACATCAGGTGTTGCCGTGGTAAAGGCAGAATCATTGCAGGGTGACATGGAAGCAATGTGGAACAGCAGAACAAGGAAGTGTGAAGCAGACTCAAGCGGTCGCCTTTGTTCTAAAACCCCAATCTGTCCCCCAAGCCCAATAACTGCCCCTCTGAACTACAACTAATGTTTTTAACCACAATAATCTACCTGCTTATCTAGACCAAAAAAGCTAACAAAGGTCATATCATGGCATCTTATACCACTGCAATTCATAAACTCCTCAAATCTCTATAATCAATTAATTTTGTCTTAATTTAAATTTTCCCCTTTAGTCCAATGATTACCCCAGCCCAGCAGCTGCTCTTTCAATCCATTAACTGCGCCTCAGCCATTTACCGCAATAACTTCCATCCAATGAAATTTTTAAATTTCATAATTGCACATACAGCCTATACAGCATATATAGCTCTATTCACTTATTTTAATTAGAATAACAATAAGAATAAGAAGTAGAATAATCCCCTTTTCGCCAGTAACTGCCCTTCAGGCAAATACGTGTCTCCAATCTAATAACTTTTATTATATTTTTTTAACCTTTATTAAAGACACAAATGTTTTTTTAATTCTGAATTTTATTTTTCTGAATTCAAATCTGTGTTTAGAATATGTTTTGTCACCCAGTGTTTTATGAAAAATATAATTAATTTAAAGCACAGATACATTTACAGTAAAGTTCCAATTTGTAAAATATATGACTAAAAGTTACAGTACAGTGGTAGTAGGTGGTGCATCATCTTTTTTGATGGTCAAATAGTAGTGGAGTCTGAGTGACAACTAACAAACATGGTTGTAACAAAAATAATATTTCTAAACATTTATGTCATACCAAACATCCCAGAACAATATATATATATATATGCAATACCACCTGAACTTTGTTAACCACGCTTTTACCACTGCATGCAATTATCCAGTTGTCGAGTCATCTAATTATGTAGCAAAAGCATTACGAGTAAAATCAGACTCATTTTAAGTGTTTCAAATAATCCCTTATTCACTCACATTTCCTACCAGCTAAGTAGAATCACAAGGAAGCCAGGTATCACTGGCTCACACACGCACACGCACACACAAACAAACTGAGACACATTTAAGACTCCAACTAGCCTAATGCATGTCTTTGGAATATGGGAGGAAACTAGAGAACCTGGGGAAAAGCCCAATCAAACTGAGTTATATCTGAATCTCACACCTAGCTAGATTACAAGGAACAGATCTGTATTGAAAATGAAAATGCACAATCATCTAAATCTGTGATTTACCCTGTAGCCGGCACTATTTAGAGTGCGCGATCAGAGCTGTCCTGTTATAGAGAGTTAATTAAGACGTTCAGACCATTCGAAATTGAGGATTCAGCATAGCACTTGAATAAGTACAATATCACACATTTTTGTGTAATAGAGCAAAACTCTATGTTTGAATTCAGGATTCAAAAATAGGCAGAGTACAAATGAGTTGTTGTGAAAAAAGCATGCTTACCAATTGAAATGAATGATAGCAATTCAAACCAAATCAAGACAAAACAAATCAGAGCAAATAAAAACAGTTCATGATGCACCAGTCTTTAATGTGGAATATTTCCACAGCCATTTTCCGAAAAAAGAAAAGAAAAGATAAAGCAAATTAAAGAAGCATTTTAAACAATACAGTCCTCTTTACATAGACTACAGATAACTAATGCTATATCTGCAAATACAAGCACCCTTACATTATTATAGAAGGCAAATAGTTTTGCTATTTTGTTTTTTTATTTAACAACTAACGGAAGTTTTGTAAAAAAAAAAAACAAAAAAAGGTTAATGTAAATTAAATGTATATAAAATGTTACATAACACAAACACAATGAATTTGAATGAATACAATCAATGAGCTGAATGATGAATACAATTAGATAATGCATAACAAATAGATATTAGAGAGCAAACTTGTTTTAGATAATCCTTAAATGTTAATGACTAGATCTACACATTACTAATGCACTTTTCTCACATTCAAGATTGCCCTTAAAAAAGAGAAAATTAACATAAATTGAACCAAATAGCTACCTAGCTTAATAACACATGCTTTTAAATAAAATACACAATCTGTTATATAATGATAATAAAGCACCAGTTAGATTATGCCTGAATTATTTTTTGTACAATACATGTTTGTTTTGATTCGATATATTCTACTGTATGTTTGAAATCTTTGAGAAACTGCATTGTTCTTACTTGCACTGCAGATATAAATGTGTTTGCTGTATTGTCGAAAATGGAACACACTGAAATTTGTTTTATATATATATATATGTTTAAATTGATTTCTTTTACTAATCCTTTACCATTCACAAAGAAATGTATTTTTTGCCAAAGCCCTTATTTATGCTGAAAAGTGCTGCTTTAAAACCTGTTGCTAAAATCCTGTTTTTGATAGTGTGTTTATGTTTGATACAAACCCATTAGTGAATAAACAGTGTTAAAATGTCATTTAATTATTGTGCAATGATTTTAGTTGCTATTTCGCACTTAAAAATACTCTTTAGGCTTGTTGACATCACTCTTTTGTTTGGAAGATGTACCAGAAGAAAGAGTTTCATGCATAAATGTAAGGGGCTACACGGTGGCGCAATGGTTATCATGGTTGCCGCACAGTTACTGTGTGCCTGGTTCAATCCCGACCTCTGATTCTGCTGTTGTTGGGTTTCATGCCCTCTGTGGGTTTATTCCCTGTGTACCAGTTTCCTACTACAGCCTAATGACATGCATTAGGTTAATTGAACTGGTTTAATATGCGTATCTATGACTCATCACTCGATGTAGCCTTGTGTATCTATGTAACATTGTTTCTATTGTTAAGTAGCCATTGATGCTAAAAGCAATGTTAAATTAAATCAAATAAACAAACAATCCATAAGTGTAAGCATCTGGGGTCCTGTGGTTACATGATACAAAAAGAGAGCGTTTTGAAAAAAAAAAGAAGAAAAACCCAAGTAATTCTTATTTCATACCCCTGTTTAGTATGGTGGAGTATCTGTTTTCTTTACTGGGAATTTTAAACTCAGTTCTAACTGTCATGTGAAGGTTCTCCTGGTCTGCTTGTGCTACCACAGACTCAGCCCCCATGACTCAAGGAACTCAGAAACTCAAACGATAGAAGCCCCCAATGAGGCAGAACACAAATCCCTCATCAAGTCACATACCTTAGAAGATGGTATGAAACCTGGCCTCACCAACACACAGAACACAGTTCTACTGTGTCCAAGGTACCAACTTCCCACTTTTAGTTAGTTAGTTGAGTCAGTACAACGGCAAGACAATCTAACCAACTGGCAATCCAATCCTTAGTCTTACAGGGAAAGGACATGAGGAAAAGTGACTTGGTTTGTTGTGCAGCACTGAACCTTGTAAGTTTTATCGCTTTTGTTCCTTTCTTTTTTTGAGTTCCAAGCTAACAGTATATAGTGCATATATAGTCTTATTGTTATTGAGTTTTGTATACCCCATATTTGGGATGACAGATTTGCCAAAGAGGTCAAATCAAGATATTTGGGACGATTGTCTAAGCAGCAGTTGCCAGCGGTGATACAAGTCACTATAAGCAAAAGTGATTTTTTTTTCATCACACACTGTGACATGTCTGCTCTGGTAAAGGTGAACTTCCTCTCACCCCCCGGCTCCATCAACGGTAGGGAAAGGTCATGGTCACGGGGCTGACCCCTACACAAGAAAGGGGTGAGAGCTGCCTTTACTAACCCCTTCATTATAGCTCCATATAAAGGTCATCTGTTATCAACATCCCTGCTGGTTATCGTCATGGGAACAACTGTCTTGCTTGCTTTCCTCTTCCTGCCTTGATGATGTCACTCCCAATTAATGTCTTAATTATAACCATGAAGCACACTGTCAATAACCTAATGATGCCTTTCTATTGGTCAACTGAAGACAAATGTATTAGTTTAAAATATTTTGTCTACAAATCAATCAGTATGCTCAAAGATATAAATAATCAATACAATAAGTAAGAGTAATTAAGGATTATTTAAGACTTTAAATTACAAATATAAGGTAAGTAAGTAAGTGATAGTAAAGTAAGTAATAGTACATAGCCTGTTATTCAATTTTACAAGATATAACAGTTGTTTATTTAGTTCATATTTCATTAAGGGATATTTCATTCTAAAGTAACTACACATTTTTGTGAGCTGTACATAAGGTCCCTTGTGCTGAGAAGTTTTTTAATCAACAATGAACATGACACATTTCAATGTCTCTGTTATTGTCTATTAAAAATGCTTCAATTAACAGATGAAAATACAGATTACAGCATTCAATCTTATTGGTCACTGGAAACTCCGTAAGTGGTGCATGAGGCACTTTCAAGAATGAATTCTAGTTCTTGAGCTAGCTGGCTAACTGGGGCTTTAGACTCTTCAGAAAACTTTAGAAATCTTTGATAAAAGTGTTTCTAGTTTTTAATATCAAGTTGACCTTGTTCCTTCACCTATTTGCCTCTCTACCATTTCGCCACCTGAATCGAGTCTTATACACACATTTTACCCACTGTGGAAAATACTTTCAACTGATGTTAGATATCCATGCTAGCTAGCAGTCGTTAGCAAACTAACCCTGCCTTGTAGACTAGCTATCAGGTATTAAACATAATCAAAGTATTAAAAAATTAACCATCAATGACTTTGTTTGTTCGCAAGACACAGCAGCATTCTAGCGATGTAGAACAAGATGATGAGAAAACATGAGAACCTACAGAATTTCAGATTTCACCCAATTACTTATTTCGTAATTATGCATCAGCAATAAAGTTAGTCTTAGTATGGTCATAAAATGAAACCTTTGAAAGGCAACATATGTGGTCACGAGTGTACATCGAAATAAACCTTACACCATAACTAATATCAAAATAATTGGGACCCCAAGCTCATTCATGTATTTTATTCATTAGTTCATAATTTTATTATTAACTGGACTGCAGGGTTTCAAGTGATTCCGTAAACTGACACATTATTGATAAATAACTTACCCTGACACCATAGACTACCTGTTTGGATGTTAACTTGGTTGTAAGTATGACACAAGATGAAAAAATAATTTACTAACGTAAGGTTGTGTTTCCTCTCTCTCTCTCGCTCTCTCTCTCTCTAAATATTTGTACCTTCAATGAGACAATGTGAGTATATTATGTTAAAGCAAGTCAGTTTCAGTGGCATGGACATTGGGAGTAAACCATAACAGCCTGATCCAGTGTTCATGGAGAGATATATATATACAGCGTGAGTCAAAAGGCACAAGACACGTCACGTCAAAATGTCGTTGACTTTTCGCAAAGGCTGCCCAAACCATTGATGATGTTTCTATGAGCTTTCTATTCAACAGTACTGTATGAAATGGGTGTGTTTTCTGGGTGTTGGTTGTTGAAGTCTCCAGCTATGATACGACAGCGTCATTCCCTGGACATCAGAATTGTCAGTTCCATCTTCAGTTGCCTGAACAACAAAAGTTTAGAACTTTCTGTGTTGATATCTTTTTAAAACAAGGTATTTTGCAAATCCGATGGCAATCAATTCCACGGCCGCCTTCCCATTGGAGAAACTTGATCTTATTCCAATATGGTCTCTTCCAAGATGGCGGCCATGATCCGGATATTAGGACACACATATAGACCCCTTCATCTAATACTTGATTAGGTATTCAGATATGTCATTCTGCCTTTTGTTTCTGAAATAAAAGGGTTATCCTGTTACTTTTGACTCAGCTTATATTCCTTTTGTTTATTTCCTTCATGTCCACTAGGGGGCTGCATTTACCCATGTAACGGCTGTTATGGTAATGAATTGTGTATTATTTTTCATCCGTATTACAATAGCAAAACTCACAATGGGAAATGATTCCATCGGTCTGCTTCTGTAAAAGCGATTCTTCAGTTATGGCATATTTTATGTTTCCAGTTTATAAATTCAAATTACTAATACTTTATTACAAAATAAATAAGGAAAAAATGAATTTGTTGCATCACAGAAACTTTTGCATCAAACTTCGAACTTTCCCATTCGAAAGGAAAAGGCTTTAAACATAAATAATACATAAATAACATAAATTGCTACTTTGGCCTTGTCCTCAACCCAGACTTTACAATTAAATAAAATGCTTAAAATTGACAATATTTTATATTTGAACAAATTTACCAATTAGGATTTTATAATAACTTAAAAAGAAAAAGTTTGGAGTAAGTTTGTCAGTGTCTATACAACTTTGCATATTTCTAACTGTAAATTACCATCCACAACGTTACCATCATTACCCCAACAAGTTTATATATAAAAGTGTGTCTTGATTAGCATTAACAATTTCATGACCAACTGTTTTTTTTCTGAAAAAAGTACAAGTTGTCATTACTGAAACACATCATTACCAACACATCAATTGTTCATTGTATATATAAATAATTAATCTTTGATTGCATACTTAAATGATATATGAGCTGAGTAGCTCATTAAGTCTTTACTTTAGAGCATATAAACATTATATTAAAATAATGAACACAAACTGATTACATGTTTTATTTTTCACAATTTAAGATTCTACCAAGAGCCGCAACTGACTAATTAAACATTTATATATTTATACCTTGCAATGTGGAAAATACAATCTGGATCCATCTCACATTTTGTTGTTTAAGAAACCTACACTGAGTGGTTTGCAAATTGGAAATTGTATATTACTCATAGTCAAACGTTTGGGGAAACCCAGAACTCCAACACCCCATCCTAAGTAAAGGCATTAATCTGGAGTTGGTCCCACATTTTCTGCTAGAGCATCTACTGCTCTTGTCGGTAGGCTTTTTGTATTTAGCATTTTGTATTTATTAACATGACAACAAAAGATTATGATTCTATCTGCTATAGAACAATTTGCAGATGTTGGATATTAAGGCCTGACTCACTCTCTTAAGTCATTATGTTCATGACATAAGCTATGTAATATATATATAATTATATAAAATGCTATTTATTATATAACATTATACGCACAAAAGTCCAAAACATCAATAAATATGAAAGTCTAATATTAAATTAAATTAAGGATTAATATGATAAAAAAAGCAAGTCAATCTAAACTAAAATTACTCTGAATGATTATGTCACAATATCATTTGAAATCAGGAAACTTTTCATGTAGCAGAATCATTCAACTTTGATAAATAATTGCTAGTTTATCTGAAATGTGTTTCTAGCTGCACTAAAGTAAGAATCACACAACGCTCACTCTGTTGTGTCCAGTGATTTTAGCAACAGAAAATCCTTTGAGCAAACATGCTTTGTCGTTCCCTCTCTATAACACACACAGACACACACACACAGACACACACAGACAGAGAGACAGAGGCTGAGAGAAACACACAGATTCACACAGCTGTGTTTGACTAATCTTCTTTAGAATAGACATGAGTTAGATCTAAAATTAGCTGTGGACACACACCATCCACACCCATGCCACACAAGCACACACACAAGCACACACACACACACACACACACACATGCACACACACACACACACACACACATTTTATTAACTCTTTCTCTAACTCTTTATTAGCTCTTCACTATGAGTAATAGTGAAAGCAATAATTCTGGATTTTATAACTTTATATTTTACTAACTTCTTGTTGTTAATGAATACAGTAATACTGTGCTTAAAGTGTTGTTTTTATAAATAAAATAAATTATCTAAACGTTTTCTCAGGTTTGACTGAACCAAATAAGTTAATTACATTAAAGTGAGTCACAAGCTGAAAAGAAAGTGATTTAACATTTTTTAATGTGCTTTCAAATTTATGCAGTATAATTTGTAGAAATATTACTCATTTAGGGTGATATGGTGGTGAAGTGGTAAGAACTGTCACCTAATAATCCAGATGGATGGGTTTCCATTGGCTATTTTGGTCACCCATTCACAAAGAGTTAGGTCAGGTAGTGTCTGTCCTGGTATGTGTGTGTGTGTGTGTGTGTGTGTGTGTGTGTGTGTGTGTGTGTGTGTGTGTGTGTGTGTTTATGTGTGTGTACCTATGAAGTAAAGCGGGGCTGTGGAAGCTGCCACAGTTGGATCCTTAAGCAAGGCCCTTAACCCACGATTGCATGAATTGTAAGACTAAATCAGTTGTAAGTCTCTCTGGATAAGGGCGTCTACTAAATGTAAGTAATGGGATCTGTCATTTTTTATTTTGCTCCAAGCAAAAGTAGAAATTATTTTCAATAAGAAAATGCATGGATGTTGATGAGGGGTGCATTACACTGGCTATAATAGTAGCATTGTAACTCACTATTACATAGTATCTGTTAAAACGATTTATACTGAGTGTGTGTACTGCTGCATACTGGTGTGTAGTTGATTAGTTAAATGAGTAATAAGTGGTAAATGCAGCATAAAGAAACAATGATGCAAGAGCAGTATTAATATTTCTTAATATGCTTTACCTCTATTTTCTATCTTAATTACTCCACACGTTAACATTGTGCTTTTCTTCACTTCTCTGTTTGAAAGAGTGAGAGACAGAGAGATAATGATTGATTGAGTAAAACCCACAATTGCTTGGATTGTATATCTGTTATAGTTCACTGTGGATAAGGGCTGCTATTATAACATGTAAATGTGCAAGCAATATACTAGATATACTGTAAAGTCTATATAACCAGGTTACTATTTTATTTTAAGACACCAATATACATAAACCCACAAAATGGCCGGACAGGCAAGCTGTGCTATTCTTTATGACACATTATCTGAGCACGTTGCCCTAAACAGCATGCTGCTTATTATTGCATGATCGATAGATCAGACAGATATGTATGTGTGTATTTGGAGGAGATTTCCTGGTTGATGCAATCCACACCAAAGTCACATAGGCTCTGTAGAGTCAAAGGTCTCTCTCTCGCTCTCTCTCTCTCTCTCTCTTTATCTCTCTGTCACACACACACACACACACACACACACACACACACATACAAACACACACACACACACACACACACACACACACACACACA
>JAUZST010091292.1:0-45411 GCA_034779995.1 Parotocinclus haroldoi
CACACACACACACACACACACACACACACACACACACACACACACACACACACACACACATATATATATATATATGTATATATATGTATGTGTGTGTGTGAGTGTGTGTTTGTGTGTTCGTGTTTATATACAGTATTTAATTGCAGCAAATCGAACAGATGACTCTGAACGAGCAGATGCATCTTTTAATTTATTACCAATCTTAATTAGTGCAGGCGCGCCAGGGTTTGTTGTTTCAGACTGCGATACTGCATGATTCCTAATATTTGGCTGTAACAACACAATTTGTTTGCTGAAAGGCTGGAGAGAGGTACAATAATGGGTGTCTGAAGGCAACAGTGAAGCATGGTGGAGATTAATTGCAAGCTTGGGGCAGCTTTTCTATTCAGTTTTCACTCCATATAGAGAAAGCAAATGCTTTTTACTTTTTACACTCACAGATGTAATATTGGAATAAAATCTTTAATAAACAAGCAAGTATAATTTTTATAATATAAAGGAATTGTAATATATTTTTGCTATATTTTAGTTCATATGCAGACAAAGTATAGATATTCTAAGATGTTTATAGCACCACTGTAACCCTGTGATTTATATTTTCATTGTGGAACTATTCTGTTTATATTAGACAGTATTTAAGATAAATAAAGTGTGAAAGAAGTAATTATTGGTTAATGACTTTTAACAGCATTAATATCATTCCATACTGAATACTTGTAATGACCTTGTACTTTTGCCAACAAATCAATAGTAATTTTGAGACCATTTAACAAAAGAAAGGTCAACGTGTTCTTAAAGTGTCCAAATACACCATTTTGTAGTTTAAAAAATTTACATTGCGTGTGCATGCAGGTATAAACAAGTAAGTCAAGTCAAGTCAGATTTATTCATATAGCGCTTTTTACAAGGGAGCATTGTCTCAAACAGCTTTGCAATATTATATGTTGTCTAAGTAATAGAAGTAATAACCTAGGCTTTGTTAACAAGGTTTGTCCTTTATCACATTGATAAATAATGTACACTGCTCACATAAATTAGTGGATATTTCATTATGTGATATTTCATTTTGAAACAACCCCAAATTTTTATATACATTATATTCACACAACACCCTTATTTATCCATTATATCATCCATAACATACTATATAAATGAACATGTACATAAATGTCATACTAAAGCTCATGTGATATGTGTTGCCTGTTCTTGCCTGTAACTTCCACTTCCCCTGCCTTGCGTGTGAATAACTGTGTTTTTGCTGTGTCACTGGTGATGCTAACCATGCATGCTTTCTCCCTCCCGGTCCCTGTGTGGCGCCCCCTACTGCTCACTCCAGGACCCTACAATGGGATACCGACCCCTCTGTTCTGCAACTGCAGGCTGATTCTGAGCTCGGGTATTTCCTCAGCCCTCTTTCATTTTGCTCTACATTTCTTTATAGCAGGCTTGTACTTGTCCCTCTTTTTTCTTTCCCTCAGGTTCTTTAATTTAATTTTCAGTGAGTCTTTCTAACATTCCCTGGCTGGGCTTTTGTTTCTTACATGCACCCACTGCTTTTATTCTTTAGTTTTAAGTCTGGCAGGACTAAATGTGTATCAGCTGGTCAGTCTCGAGCTGTTTGGCAGAGGCTGGATATTAAAGAAACCATTCTTGGTGAACCTTGTATTTCATTTATTTTCATCATATGTATGTGTTATCTGTGTAACTACAGATTGTTAACCGATTCCCATGTGCAATACTAACACCTACAGTATGTTTCTGATAAAAGTAAAGTGATCAAAGTATTGGTAAAGTGATCAATACTGAACAATTAAGAAATTGCCTCAGTCTGCTTCACTATTACCTGACAGTAGGACATAGGTCCACATATGCATTAATTATGATTTATTGCTTACATGTTTCTGTACATCTGTGTTTGTTTCCAGCCACAGAATGCACAGGTTGGGGGCATCAAAGATATCCCAAGTGGATTTTTTGCCCAGAGAAGTGGTTTCTTACTCTAAAGAGACACAGACTCCTCTAGCAGCAAATCAGTCTGAAGGTATTTAATGCATTTTTTCTATTATTGGTTAGACTGCTCCTGGTATTTAGGGGTTGACAATTACAGTAAAGTATATGTCTTAATGCCCAGTGAAGTTGGTACTAAAGTGTGCATTTTCTTGTTAGGGTTAGTTAGGGCTGGTACCCTAAAGGCAAAATATTTGATACAATTAATGTATCCTTTACCATGGAGACGGAGAATGCATTTAGGGCATGTTTAATGTACTACCCCAAATCATAAAAAGGTGGGATGGTATACAAGAATAGAATGTTCCTCACATTTAAATGACTTGCCCTTCATTGCAGATATTATGAATCCAAGTTATTTAGTGTTTTGTCAGGTCAACTTAATTGTGTTTGTTAATAAACGTTTACTCCTGCATTCTGGCCTGCAACTTTTCCAGTAAAAGTTGGATTTGGTTTGGGTTTTAAACAGCATATAGGAAAAGCTGAGTCTTTGAAAAGCAAACATGGCAAAAGGATCTCCACTTTGTCAACAAATGTGTGAGAAAATTATTGTTCTTTAATAATGTTCCTCAAAGAAAGACTACTAGCTTAAACTACTAGCGTTTTCTTATTCTGCTGCCTAGTGTTGTCTTGTTAGACTATATATGAACACCCCTTGAAAAGAGTGATATGAGTGACCTGAGTGATTTGAGATCATGGCTCTTCAGTTTAGGCTTGCACCCTTGCCCTTCCATGACAAATTCCATGAATCTTTTAATGATTTTATGGACGGCAGAGAGAAAAAATGCAAGTCCCTTGCGGTCTTTCTTGGAGGTACATTGTTTTTAAACATCTTAATAATTTTCTCATGCATTTGTTGATAAACTGGCGGTCCTCTGCCCATCATTGGATGGGGCTTTTGTACCAAATCATGATCATGCAATCATCCAAATTTTTTGGATTGTGTTGGAGGCTTGAAATGCAGGAATGGATCTTTATTAACAAAAAACCCCATAAAATATCTTGGGTTCATGGAATAAGACTAAAAGTAAATGTACGGAATGCTGTATTTTTATTACCTATGCATTCTCCATACTGTGCCAGCTTTTTCTGCCTGGGGGTTGTACAATGGTATATCTTACAAGTAGTTTCTCAAAATAAAAATACATACTATATGTATGAGTGCATGTGTTTTTGTTTTATTTTCTTAATAAATAACTGAAAAGCTGGACCTCACCAGTGGGTCTTGAATCGAGGTCACTGTGGTGGTGTGCTAATTAATTGCTTCTACTTCACAAAAGTACACCCAAGCTCATGTTTTTTGTATATTAAAAAGCGTATTTAGTATTGACTAAAATTATACAGTACTGACATTCTCTTAGTGATCAAATGAACTTTGAATGTTTCTGGAAGCAGTTATTGCTGCTGTGTCCAGCATGTAATGCCCCACAAGTTCACAGAGAAACCCGTAGTAACTTCTAAGCAATTAAAAACCTCTCTCACTTCATGAGTCCACTGGCAGGAGAACACTGAACAGTAACAGCATGCATTGCAGTTTTGCAAGGAGAGAGACACTGCTCTCCAAATAGAATGTTGCTGCCCAACTGCTGTTTGTTAAAGGTGAAACTGACTAGCCAGAATGCTACTGGAAAATATTTTGTGGACGGGAATGACCAAAATAGAACTTTGGTTTAAATGAGAAGTGCTATGTCTAGAAAACATAAAATATTATGTATAAGAACCATATTCCATCTTTGAAATATGGTGATGGTATGTCATGGTTTGGCCTGTTTTGTTGTATCTGAGCTGTATGGGGCTGTATGCCTGTTAATTAAAAAGTCCTCACCTTAATCCAGTTTAAATGTAGTATGGGGACCTGAAGTGAGCAGATCTTGTGCTAATACCCCCAGCATCACAAAGTTGAAGCTGTTCTATATGGAGAATGGACTAAAATTCCTCCAAGCAAACATGCAGTACTGGCAGTTACCGTGAATGTTACTTGCAGCTATTCCTGCACAAGGGGTCACACCAGATACCAAAATCAAATGTTACCATACTTTTGCCACTCACAGATATGTACTGGGTCATTTTCTTTGTAAATCAATCACTAATTATAAAATGTTTTATTTGTTTAATTTGGCTTTATTTATCTTCTTTTACAACTTAGAAATAAACATAAATAAATACATTTCTATAGATTGGTATAGAAAAAAGGTGTTTCAATACTAGTGTATATATGAAAGATTATATGCTGAAACAAACTAGTGCAGCTGTTTAAATAAAAAATGTCTGTTCATAGAAGTGCTTTGATTTTCATCACTGTCAGATGCGCTATCATTTTGGCTGTCTAGTTTCATTGAGGACCTTGAACCAGGGAGGATTAAGATTCATTTGACCAGCAGTGGCCTCCATTTCCTGAGAAAGCCAGGGGAATGGTTCATTGAAAAGAGATGCCTGCCCATCAGTGGCTCTGCCTGGAATACAGAACAGTAAGGGTATTGAGACGATCGTTAAGTGGATGCAGACTGGGGTAATTCAAGATGTCTTCTATCATCAGAACATCACCTGGAATTGTGCTGGCTTCTCTGCGGAGGGCCACTGACTTACTAACATATTTTCGTGTCTTGTGTACAGTGTTTCCGCCTGGGTACTTGGTAGCTATGCAAGTGAAACATGGATGTTGTAACTGCACAAGGTTACTAAAATAGACCCAGTTATTTAAACATAATTGGTTTGTGAATATATAGTTGGCCGAATCCTATTTTGCCTGTTTGAAAATCATAATAATGGATTATTTAGACTTGTTAGTCCAAATATAGTACCTTACTGTAGTACAGTCATCCTTGTGTATTAGATTAAGTTAAGCCATTAATTTCTAATTCACTCCTGTGCTGGGTTTAGCTCAATATATACATCTGAACTGAATCATATTTAGAGCATTGCATTTCAATCGCAGTTCAAATTTATGACCTTGTTAAAATGAGGCACACATAGAGCCCAACTAATTTGATTACATCCTCCAGACTCAGGAGCCAGGCCTGGTATAAAACACAGATGGTTTGAAGAAAAAAATCCCCCTAAACATTTCCATATGGATGGTAGTACGTAAGCTTAGCAGGGTATCTTTGCATATCATTATTAGATATATTCCAATGCATATATATTTGTGCCTCTCTCTTGTGTTAATAACTAATCTGAGGACAATACACTGCTGAATATAGCCTTCTGCGGTTGCTAAGCTGGTTCTCCCCTTTTCTGGTTTTCTTCAGATTCTACCTTCTTTTTTTCATAATGCCTTTCGATTTAGAATTGCCCACCATCTTCCCATGGCTCCTTGATCCCTGCCTTGGCAACAGCTGCTTGCCATGTGATTGGAGACTTCCTGTAATTATAATTGATGTGTTTTTATTCTTCCCACTTCCTTGAAGCCTGATCAGAATTAAAATTCTAGGTGGAATTTCCTGTCAGGGTGGGCAATTTATTAAGCAAGTACAACTGCTGACAAGCCTTTGATTGGCTGTTGCCATTAATGATGATCACAGTTTATTTTTTTCCTCCTATCTGCTTTGGTGTAGATGCAGTTTTGCCTGTGGAGCAGAGTCTTGCATCTGGGTAGTGCTACATGTCAGCAGGTGACCCTGCCCCTTAGAAAAGGAGAAGAAAGAGTGGATGGAGTGTGAGCTGAGGGAGAGAGAGGGGTTCATTTGAATATATCGTCTGGCCACCTGCTCGCACTGTTTGTTCAGGCTGTTTGGTTAGTTCCTCTCTCTCACTGCTGAACCTAAACAGACGCTGTTCATATTGGCCTGCGATATCTCTTATCCTTCCCTATTAGCTGCATCAAAAGCCAGGTGCTAGAAATCACTCCCCAAAGTTCTCACACTTATTGTTTGTTGTTATTGTGTTCATGGTAATTTTAAGATAAAGATGTTAGTCTGATCATTTAATAAAGGAAAAATGGGAAAGAAAGACATTATTCATATGAAGTGCTATTGCATTTTATGTTGTTGTTGTTAGTACTGCATAGTAATTAAAATAACAAAAATTACCAGCAAGAATATTGTGCTCAGTGTTGAAACATTGATTATCAAAAATCATTGAAAATCAGTTTAATGTTGTTTTCTATTTTATTTGTTTTGCAGCAACAAAATCAAGTAGCATAATACTATGAATCAAGCACGTGTGATATAATGCATTATGCATTATTATACACGTTCTATGTAGGCAATTAATTTTAATTTTTTTATAATACAGTAATAACATCTTCCGTGACTGAGCGGTCAGCTTTCAGTTTCTTTTTAAATCCTTTTAGTGCTGGACATGGATATTATTATCATGCAGCTTTTTCCACACAGCTCCAGAGATCTTCGGTTCGTTTAAACCCTAGGCCTAAAAACGCCTGTGTCGAGTTTGCATATCCTTCTATGTCTGTATATCTTTATTCCAGGTACTACAGTGTCCTCTCAGTATTCAAAAGGCATGAGCTTGGTTAATTGGTTGCTCTAAATTGGCCTAGTATAAAGGTGTGGGTGTGTGGCCTAGAGACGGTTAGACTCCGCCAGGCTAGTTCTTTTCAGTTCTGTCTAAGACACGCTGGAAAGTGGCACCCTGTGACCAATCCAGGTTAAGTGACCAGTTAGTGAGCCTTTGATCCTGTTATATGCATAGTTTTAGGCACCATTACTGTTTATTTGCTGAAACGAACACATTGCGAAAAATGGATTAAAAAAAGTATGATGTGCCAATTTTTGGGCAATGTTCCAGATTTTCCACTAGTTCTGTAAATTTGGTGACTGTTTAAGTTTCTCAGGGTGTTATGTTTACAACATTAGCAAAGTGAGCCCTACAATAGTTGCCTAAGGATATAACAAAGATAGTTTACTCTAATAATATCAAAAGAAGCTATAAAAAGATGACATGTTACTAGTAATAAAATCTAAATAAAATATGATATATATCTATGATATATGTATATGCCATAGTAACAATTCACATTCTATTGTGCTGTTACATGGAAATGTATGTGTAAATAAATTATATTCAATTCTTGCTGTTTAAATTAATTGGTAGTGTTGGAGTTATGATACATCTATTGACTTTGTGTGAACACACATTCTTGAAATTACAATTTCTATGTTTGAAAATCTGTCTTAAATATGGACCCAGTGCAATATGGCCATCAGAGGCAGTATGGCATGTACATCCCTGGACCTTTGATAGATAAACCAACCACTGTTAAATTAACATGTTCTCCCCATGTCAGCGGGGGTTTCCTCTGAGTATTCCGGTTTTCTCTGGAATTCCATAGACGTGTTAGGTCAGTTGTCATCATTAGTGTCACAAAGTGTGTAAGTATTTTTGTCGATGTGCCCTGAGATGGACTAGCTTGGTGACCTAATGTGATCTGTGCAACCCTGAATTGGATTAAAATAGAAAATGAATAAAAGATTGATTGCATGAATGAATGGGAAATATAAGTAAAATATAAAAATATAAAGTAAAATAGTAAAATAGTTTTTAAAGCTCATCTTCCTGACTAAAGTGGCTTGGCACTCACACTGGGACTCTTTATAGATTCCGGTTAACCTAATGCATCTTTTTCTTTGAACTATGAGAAGAAACTGGAGTATCTGTAGGAATCTTATGGTCAACTCCAACCAGGGCTCTTTTTGATGGCGAGATTGCCAAGCAATTATACGTCAGCCCAAACAATTTTCTAATGCTAAAAGTAACATATAATGCATTATGAAGAATACATGTCAATGTAAATCTATCTATCTGTTACAAATATACAGAATGTTACAAAAACACATTTTCAATAACACTAGTCTACAAAATTTAAAAAAATGTTCTGGTTCAGAATTAAGGTTTTCAATAATGATTTTAATGTGCTGAAGTTAAATATAACAGCAGTTATTTTATAGTTATGTGGCTTTAGTTTCCATGCAATTAAAGAGTTTGTGTTTTACATAAATTAATTATAACTTATACGTATTACTTCTGAAAATATATAAAAGCTCATTTATCATTCAGTAATGCATTTAAGTAGTATTCATCTAGCTTTCACTGGTCATTCAGAGATGATGCAATCTTTGCCTAGAGTTGTATCAAAGGCTGTGATAAATAGCTACGCACCCGAGTATCATGAAAATTAGAGCCAATATCAAAATTTAAAAATTTTTTGTTTTCAGCACCTCAGAATTGTAAAATCCATTAAGAAAATTGCAATGATAGATAGACAGACAGATGGACAGATGGATGGACAGACAGACAGATAGATTCAACTTTATTGTCATTTCTCAGTACAAGTACAAGGCAACAAAATGTAGTCAGCATCTACCAGAAATGCAAATAGTAGCAATGTGCAAAATATGTTTTATTATTATTACTCATATGCCATTAAGTCATTATTAAAGGGCTTTCTGTTTACAGATGTGTTCAGTAGGATCCAGTATCTTTATGATAAAATGTAGACATTTTGAGAAGTCTAACAGTCACAATAATCTCAATAATTTAGGTGATAAAATAATTGTGACAGGTCTAAAAGACAACCATCCAATGTCTTCTTCAATCACTGCATCTGATCATACACAGCTGGGCAAATATTATCAGTACACAGACTGAAGAACAACTTGATATTTTGTCTTATGAGGACACAGTTGTAATGGCTTAGGATTACTCCTACTTGTGAAAACTACCTTTTCTCCAAAAACGTCACGTTTCTGATGTTTGATGGAGTGAAGTTGCCCAATCTCCAGAGCGTGGCCAAAGCCAGTGGAGCTTGTAGTTGTATGTAGACCAGAACGCTGACATGGCATTAAGCAGGCTCTCCCTCTGATTTCCATCAGGAGATCAGTATCAGTTTTCTTTTTACAAAAAGGAACAGTTTCAACACAGCAAGGATGTGTAGGGCCTCAGTAAGGCTGGCAATGGGCTAGAATGGAAAACGGTTGGGTCTTGTTGAAGAAATGAGTCTCACTCAGCTGAGCTTTGCAAACTTCTTAATGGACCGTGGTGGAAACATGGCTGAGGAGCTGCTGTTCTTAATGCTGGCTGATGCTGAGAGTCTGTTGTGATATCGCAGCTGTAATTGCTGTTAGTGAACCGCAAATGGCCCTTAGTCATAGACATACAGTTTTGCACTTAGTTGCCCTGAAATGGTCATTAGCTATGAGCTGTTCCACTGGGACTGTGTGATAATTCACTGACTTTTTCTGTACTTCTGTTTTTAACTGGTGGTGGGCCTTAATGTTTCCTAATGACCAGAAAACAAAGTTCTAGCTAGTTAATCTGTACAGCATCATGGAACACTGACCGAGAGCACTCCTTGCCTCATAATGAAGTGGTTAAGAAACTAAATAATGAACCATGAAATGCAACTGGTAACACATTTACTTGTTTCATTATTCAAATTTGATCTACTAAATATTCCACAAAGTACTTTAATTAAACAGTATGATAACAGCAGCACATTTAAAGGGAGTCTAAATTTTTGAATCTGCACAAAGGGTTGTGCAATGACTGTATTCCAGATGGAAAGATGGACATCTATCTGTCTCTGGCATGTACAAGTATGTTGCCCACCATATCATGGAGCAGCATGTTGGCCCTGGCTTTTGGTTCTCTGGGAGCCCAGCTGAGCCCTACACTGAGGTCACATATGGAAGTGTTTGGTGCTGCCGTGTTGTTTCAGCTCTCTCATGTGAGCAAAAAGCTTTGGGTGTCAGCGTTCACAAAACTGCAGGTTAGCGGCAAAATTGCCTTGGTCATGCATAGACGTTTTTCCTGTCTGATGGTGGATGACAAATTTCTTTAGGTTTGGATACTGTTACATTTGATATTTTTATCTAATATTGTAAGATTTAGTCTTGTCACTTGTCATTTACAATATAAAGCACAGAGGTGACAAGAGTTCATATTAAATATTCTTAATATTCTCTGCATAAAAGTGGCACACAATAGTCCAGAGTGACTCTAATAATTTTGCCACCTAATGTCCTACCCATGATGGATATCAAATGGAATATGTTTTTAATCATGTTTTAGTACCAATACTAGTAATAGTACTTTTTTATATCTTAATTGAACTTGAGACTGTTTCTACTGATGCAGATCTAAAGTGACTAAAGTGAAGTGTTTTAACTGCACGGTCCTTTGAACTACTGCCTTGGACTTATGTCCTTGGTCTGAAGGAAAAGTGCGCTAGATTATGTAACGCTACAGAAAGGTCTGCTAGCTTCGTGAGTGCTAACTGAATTATATAAATTTAAACTTAAAGTTTCACAGGCTCACATATCACCATTAGAGGGCACTCTTAGCACATGGCAGACACGCGCTGCTTATCCCCAAGAGACAGGAAAAATATATAGACTTTCTTGATCACAGTTTTGTTTCCATGAATTTTGAAATATAAATATGTCCAAGGCTTACTTTGCTAACTTGTATGCATTGCATGTAAAATAAATTTAAAAGACGTTTTTACCTTTTTAAGATTTTGCTTATTTAGTTTTTGTCAAAACACAGCTTTCATGAACCCATTTTGTATGGTAGACTATTTGATATATTATCACTTCATACATTTATTAAAAATGTGAAGAGAAAATGCTTACAGCACAGTGTCCTTTCTTATGGTTCCTGGTGAAAAGTGAATTTAGCTCTTTGGCTTACTTTGACAGGCCAGTGTTTGGAAAGTTTGAAGTCATGAGGTTTAATCATGCTCTGTGGCCAGCCTGTGCATGGCGTGGCATGATGGCTCTCTTAAAGATGTGGTTCTGGGAGCACCCCAGCTCTACTGGCACCACGGCTGCAGGCCACAAAGCTGTTGCAACTTGGAGACTCCTTACTTCAAAGTAAAACGTGGTGCAATAGGAGAAGCTTGGTATAGAATGAAATATTTTAATAAAAGTTTGTATTTACTGAGGTGGTGATGCATTTAGTATGCAGTGTAGGCTGCAAAGTATACCGGGTCTGTTTACATTTTCACATAAAAAAGCAGTTTTTTGGTTTGGCTTATCTTCTTATTCATTTAAATATGAAGACATCATTATTTAAATATATTGCTTCACTTTAATATATTACTTGTATATTTCATAATTTGCCAAATTTCCTTGTACCGTGAACAATGAAGGTAGGAAATTAAAAAATAGTTGTGACCTTCAGGAATATTAGAAAATACAGTATATGTTTATACTGTATTTGATTTATTTGTTTAGGTTATTGGATCCTCCCAAGTTTTCTTCCTTGCCACTGTCGTCCTAGGTTTGCTCAGTTTGGCATTTATTTAAGATATAATGTTGTAAAGCTGCTTTGAAACAATGCACCACTGTAAACTGTAACTTACTTGACTTTATTGAAAAACTAGGCAACAACATGACACATGGGGATAAACATGCTTATTTGGTGTCAGTGGGTCTCACTGGGATGTCCTTCCAAAGTGAATGTTTAGTTTGAACCAAATCAGAAAGGTGGAATGAATATTTGTGTAATTAATGAATATCAAAAATCACTACATACTCATTGATACAAATGACACAAAAAAACTAAAAAACCCAAATAATTAAACATAGGAAACTGGATGCCCACATTTGGATTTGTAAGCCCTTGAATTTCGCATGTATTTTAACGCAATATGCCATTTGATCTTCAAAACCATCAAACACGTGCAAGTAACAAGTTTTTTTCCTGTTTTCTAAAATATTTTCTCTCAATCTGGAACATTTCCTGCAAGTCTTAGCAGAGGTTCTGGCTCAATTATCAACTGTTCAAAGTAGCTTATTTGTTTATCTCCGTTACCCTGAACACTTCCAGACCCTAGAGCAGTGCTCATGAGTCGTGGGGAGAGGCAGATCTGTGCCAGCCGATAAAGGTTTGATACTGCAGATGTAAAAGGCAAAGTGGCTTGATCTGAGACATTTGTCAAGATGACAAATGTACATGAGAATGGAAAAGGGCAAAGGGAGGTGAAGTCCAATTCTGTGCTTTCCAGTAAATAGTTGTGCATTGCACTATGCTAAACATCTGAAAACTGCAGCACACAGATAATGTATGCAATGAAATGTTTGTGCACATTAAATGTTTATGAGGTTTTTGCTCTGTTTTCTTTCACTGTTTCACTCTTTAATTCATTCATAATTTCTCTCTGCTCTAATAATTGTTTTGACTTGCTATACATACACACTATCTATCACACCAAACAAGTTAAAGTTGTGACTAGCACAAACAATAAAGGAAAATTAGTCTAAAAATAGCATTAAAATACACAACTCACAAATACTACGGGTACGATGTCTTACTATTGCTATTGTGTAGTTTTTCCCAAGTTTTGAACCCTCCAAGCAAAACAGTAAAAAGTAATCCCAGTTACTCACACATTCCTGTAGAACCCAAGAATGCAATCAAACCAAAAGGATTATATTGCCAATTTAGCATCATAAATTCTTCCCACTTTATGTAGTCCCATCACTAAAAGGATAAAGCATACAAAACACAATCTGCAAGCTTTTTGATTTAATAACTGCAACAACAATTATCATATGAACACTACAATTACTGTATAGTATACTTTATAGCAGTATGTTAGTGAATTGCATGTGACAAATTGAGTAATTATATATATCCATATATATATATATATGGAAAAAAGAAAGTTGATAACTTTTAATTATGTGGTCATACTGTATAAATACTGTATCCCCCATTGCAGTCAGCTCTTACTTACAAGTTATGCGATCTTACAGTCCAAGCAATAGTGAGTCAAGGGCCTTGCTCAAGGGTCCAACAGTAATAGCTTGGCAGAGGTGGGATCTGAACCTTAACCGCTAGGCTACCACTTTGCTTAGATTTACAAATTTGCTTAGAATTCAGAATCCATTGTGCCCATCTTTGACAAATAAGATTGGGCAGTTGAAACTGGAGCTGTATTTATTAAACTTTTTTATGTGTTTACAGTTATTAATTACATTAGTAATTACATTCATTACAATAATTAGTTATTGTTACAGTTTTTATTTTATCTTAACTTTAAGAGTTCTAGTCAGATCACAAATTTTAAAAAGTGAACATAGTGATATTTTAATTACTAAAGGTAGCATTATTTTAATGTAATGAAGGAGTGTGACTGAAGTGATGCATGTAGACGGTGAGTGTGGAGAGTGGTTGTGGCTCTGTGTGACTGGAAATGAGAGGGGGCATAGTGTGTGCTTTTAGGCTGGGAGTGCCACACAGCTGCAAAGGAGGAGAGTGGTCGTGAGTCAATTAAAGTCTTGCCTTTTTTGGGCTCAACATCCTGAGTCCTCACTCTGTCTACTCCAGCATGTGTTTGATGAGCATTGACCAGAGAGAGGAAGTATACTCTCCCCCCACAGTCTGTCTTCATTTGATATCAGAAGAAAGTTTCACACTCTCACATAGAGAGTGAGAGGGAGCTTTTGTTGTCTAGAACGGAATGAGTCATGGCACACAGTCTGGCATCACTATGCTTAGAAGGCATTGTAGATTGCTATGAATGACTAGTGGATGCTTTAATATTGTCTAAGTCTTGTCTATTGTCTGTTGATCACTGCACTGATGAAAGATTGCTTCAGCTTAAGTACTGTATATTGCGGTCATGAAAGCTTTCGGTTAATGTCCTATTGATTTCTAATTTAGTTTGGACAATATGAAGGAATATATCACACACATTAATAATATTTTATAAGATTCTTTATATAACACTCACATTTGTAAAATTTGTTTATTCAATGTTTACAAATCTTTTTAAAAAGTTTTTTTTTCTTAAAGGATAACGAGGAAAGGTAAAAAGCTCAATGTTTTGACATTAAATATTACATACTTGAGAATGTATGACCTTGTAATTTTGAATAGCATGAGAACACACACTGTAATTGAACAATCTCAAAAGAAACATCATCACATTTTAGTGTGCTTATAGAAAATTATCCCATATTGAAATACCATAAAAATAATGTCTAAACCAGCTGTATTTACACGCTTTAACCTAAGTCTAAAAATAGCATTTCTAAAAGTTAGTGCTTATAAAGTTATAAGTGCTGATAAACCAGCAAAGATCAGCAAAGCTACCAAGACATCAGTGACAACAAACATTGTTCTCCCCACTAGATCTGAAAATGGGCACGAGGTTCATCTTCCAGCACAATCCGGCACAACAACAATCTTAAACACACCAAAAAACAAAACAGTGGGTTAAGGAAAGGAAGCTGAATATTTTACAGTGACCAAGTCAGTGTGTTGACCCAAATCTAATAGAAAATCCATCATATAGGTGGACTTTAAGAGAGCTGCATTGTCTTAAATTCAAATACATTTACATGGAAGAATGGGAAGATATACCCTAATCTAGGTGTGCAAAACTTGTAGGGACATATACAAACAGACAGATGACTGTAATTAAAGCAAAATATGGCTCTACAAAGTTTTTCTCATCAGTTGAACATTGCAGCATATTTAAATAACATTTACAGTTTAACACTGTAACAACTGAGTGTAAACATTGCCTACTTTACTGCATAACAAATATCCGTTCTGTTCTTGTAAGAATATATTTTACTGTATATTGGTAAAGGTGTACTTAAAAAGTCTTTAAAGGTCATGCTGGACAAACATATTTGAAAACCGCAATTTTGCTTCGATAACCTGAATGAACACTAAACAAATACTCAAACTATGCCTGCTAGCTGGAACAAAAATAAATTTAGATCCCTATTCAGTATAGTGTTACAGTGAGTAACAATAAAATTAGTCATTAAAGCACAGGCATTTTTAAAAAACCACAATACTCACAAAAAGTGTATTGCATGCGATTATATTGTTATATCAAATTTGTCCGAGAATTACTGTGAGATAACTGATAAGTATTGTGAGTGTTTCTAGCTGATTGTGTCACAATGTTGAGGGTAGCTGTATTTGTGTCATGCTTGAGGTGGTGTGCCAAGGCCACATTAGAGGCCTCTTTCATGTCCACAATGATCGCCTCATCCTCTGCTCTTTGCTTCTGTTGTGGTCTGCAGGCTTTCTGCAGGCCTGCCACCCAACTTCTGTGTGTGTGTGTGTGTGTGTGTGTGTGTGCGCGCAATCTATGAATGTATGCATCTATGTATGTGTATTCATATGGTGGCTGGTCAGGGTCTTCCCCCATCTTTCCAAATGTTTCACGCCCCAAAACGGAAATACCCTTCATTCCCTCTGTCCCATTTCCCTCTGTAGTAATGTGGCCTGGTGAGGCATACCAGTTGACATCCCCCCACCAGCCAAGAACATTAGAAGGAAAACTCCCTACTTGTTGGATAACAGGGAATTTTTTGATTATATAATGTGCTCCATATCCTGAATGAGAGGCCCAATAAACAGCTGGATGAAAGCTGAGTTGCTTCCTCCTGCCTTTCAATGGAAGAAGGCCCAACAATTTCTGCTGCTTTAAAATATACCTGTTGTCCTTTATAGAATCACAGTGCTAACTTCCATCAGCAAGAAAATCTTGCTCTGTCTCTTGTGATCTTGCTCTGATCTTGTGTCACACACGCTCTCTGACTTAGTGTTATTTCTGTTCTTGTAAACACATCCTTATTTGTGCGGCCACATAAGCATTTAATTATGTTATATTATATTATTATTATATTATTTAATGGGAGAACTTTAAGAATGCCTTCCAGTCTTTCTTTGAGGAACATTGTTTTTAAACATTTCAAAACTTTTCTAACACACATGACAAACTGGAGATCCTCTGCTCATATTTGCTCTTCAGAGACTCAGGCTTTTTGGATATTGCTTTTGTACCATCAGAACCATCCATCCATTATCTTCTGCTTAATCCGCATGGGGTTGCGGGCCAGCTGCCACCCCTAGGCGCAAGGGCAGAAACAACTCTAGACAGGGTGCCAATCCAATGTAGGGCACTCCTCTGATAGGAAACAGGAGTATCCAGAGTAAACCCACACAGACACGTGTAGGACATGTGCATCTTCCACATTGTCCCAACTTTTCTGATTTGGAATGTAGAACTAAAAGTGAAATATTATGTTCCTTCCTGAAATTGCATACATTTAATAATTTTGGTTTATGTTGTATGGCTTTGTGTTGATAAAACAAAGTTTTTGTTGTGCACTGTTGGCGGAGTTAAATGCTTGTTACCGCAGCTGTCTAAAAAGCTGTCTTACCATAACAGGGTCCAAGGTTTGAATCGAGATGCTACCTTCTGTTGGGGTTGGGCATCACATGCAGTTTGGAGAACAGATTGTTTGTAGTGTTGCCTGCAAAGCAGTTTGGACAGAATATTTGTCATGTTGTATTTATGCATGTATTTCTCAAAACCTTGTCATCTTAATAACAGAGCCTGTTGCCAGGTAGGTATACTACAAAATCATACATATTCATGACCTATACCACTGAAGGTAAGGTCTAGCCATTGTTGGGTGCAAATACTTAATTGGTCTAAGCAGCTTTAAAAATTATTCTGAACTTCTTATTCTTACTCTGATGTTTGTTAGCTTAATGGAAAAAGGACAGTGTGATATTTCCAGCACCATTAATGCTGTGATTAGTGTCTCTTTGATGCATATTTGAAGCATATTTAAACCTTTAAATCAAGTGATCACCAACAGCGACCCTTATGCACAGCCACACATGCTGATGTCCATCATGTTATTATGTCATCAGGTAGGATAGCATTATCTGGCAGAATAATTCAAACACAGTCTGAGATACACAGTCCTCTTTGCATCATTGCCATGCCAGCCAGCGTGAAACAGTGAGGATATGAATTGACTCTAGCAGCATGAGGAAGCTGAAGGATGACTGAACAGCTATGAGATGTGCAAGTTGTCATTACCATGCTATGTAGGCCCAGAGTTTCATCAAACCGGCAGGCAGGGAGGATAGAGCTTAATATGCTGCCCCACAGAGCTGGTTGGTATTACACTGCAGGTGGAGGGAAAAGTATCTTGTGGCTGAAGATTAAATGGCCAGTGGATAGACTTTGAAGAACTGTGTTAAAGCTGCCTCTTCCCTTTTCTTGTACCGTTCCTCTGAGAACTGACATACACACTAATGGTGTGTGGTTTGGTAGTTCAACATAATCTTGAATTATATAAAGAGATTAACTCCTCTTAAATCGGACTGTTATGGTCTTATGATTTTATTTCATTTTCAAATTGCCCCAGTCTTCTTTGCAGCATGGGATTCAAACCCATGAATGTCAGACACGCAGGCATAGATGATATTGTGCAAGGTTGATATTTATGATCAGGTCATAAAAACTTGCAAGACTGTAGCCGGCACAGGAAGCCACATGGGCTTATGGCATGTCTCTCTCGTGTTGTTTGCTAACCTATGGTCTTTCAACCGCGATCATGAATCAAGGATGTCTGACTTTGTCCCAGTCTCTGTGGTCAGGGATTGTTCTTAGCCTGACCACTTCATGCTGTCCAGCAGCTCAGCTTTCACTTGCTCCCCCTGTACCACATCCACCCTCCAAACCTGGTCAAATCAGGTCATGTTCTGCCCATTTCAAGCTTCACATTTCTTTGTTGCCAATCCACAATGTTTCATGCATGTCATTCAATCCCAGAAGAGTCTTCTACCCTGCCTGTTATACCGTCTGCATTATTTTTGTCAGGCTCTGAAGGGGCAGCCACAAAGATCCAGAATGGAGATGAAGTTCATATCTAAACCCTGAAGAGTACAGGAGAAAAACATATAGAGAATCATAGTGAGAAACACAGAGAGAATTAAACTGGTTGGTGGAGGATTGCGGTGTGATACAGTCTGGGTTGCTTGGCTGGCTGCCTGTCTGGGCCTGAGGACTCCTCAGTTCCTCGCTGGTCTCTGGCTTCTAGGCCCAGTCACATTCAGCAGCTAAACCACATTCTTTCTGGCACAAACTGCACTCACAGCACTGATCCACACTCACCAGCAGCCTCTCAGGGAAAAAAAACTCAACAATGATACAGGCATAGTAAACCTCACATAATTAGGAAAAGTTGCCCAGACAAAACCACTGGAGTTTTGTGTTATGAAGTCAACCCTGTATTATTCTTTAGATTGCAACATTTGCTGATAGCTCAGAGTTTGGAGTTGCAACATACTCAATGTATATATGCAAACTAATAATATGAACAGTTTACTGATTAAAAATGAATGATTGAAGTGGCCATGCGAACAGCATGCTGTGATATCTGAAATCCAATTCTTGGTTTGAAGAACTACAGATAGCTGGATTTAATCTCATGTTTAATCTCATGTAATCTCTTAATCTGCTCTCTTAGGTTTTCCCAAATGTGCAGAAACATTACTTGTATTGGGTTGCTTTTCTTGTAACAAACAGGAACTAAATGCAGTGGCATTGACCTTATGACCCATTTATTTCATATGTATACATGTTTGCTGTATTTAGGTGTGATTTTAAATTAAATATTCTTTAAGAAAATATGTATGTGTGCAATAAAGTGTTAAACCAGTAAAAAATTCTACTAGTAAACCACCAAGTGCTTCCAAACAAACCCTGTAAAACCCTGTGCTTCCAAACAAACAAGGATATATCAGGGTGGATTACATCAGAGGAGAGGTGGTATCAGTTTAATTTGCTACTTAATGTTGACTGAATCACAAAAGGGCTTTACTTATATTATTAGATTATAGTATGGTTAAGTGCATGTATCTGTTTGGTTAAACATGTAGTTTTGAAAGTTCTGAAAGACTTGGGTTAATACTCTTCTCATATTAAGTACCCAATCTTGTATCAGCTACTATTAAATGTTATTACAATACTTAAAATAGTTTAGGCCATAATAGTACACTATTTTGAGCTACTAAAGTAATATTACTACTAAACTAAAATTTGCATCAATTGAGTCTTCGTGTTTTACACTCTAACGTGTTACACTCTAACAACTTTTAAATTGCAGCATGACCTCATGACCATCTGACTATCAGAAATGTTTGTCTTCCAAATGATTTTTGAAAAAAGTTTTTTAAATATTTTAATGTGAGAAGATAATTCTAATGACATATTTAAGACTGAGATGAAAACTATACATGTAGCAATGCATGAAGATGATTATAATATTAGACAATAATTAAATCCAATAGTCTTAGAAGAAAGATTCTTGTAATTTTTAGCATGGCCTTAGGCACCAGAGTCTTTTTCAGCTGGTGTGAACACAAACACACTGGTGTTATGTGCGTGATCTGTGCCACATCTAGTGAGATGGGATCATTTCCTCTTCAGAACTGGGCATCCACTGTCAGCATGACCCCCCCTCTTAACCTCTGCCATGCAGGGTCAACAAGAAAACAATTCCACAGAGCCCAGTGTGAATTAGCATGTGGTTGTGGGGGCATGCTTACACATACTCGGCTGCAGGTGTCCGATGGGTGTCTCAGTGCCCCATTTCAATGTTGGAGCATGGGTCACAGGGGTGGGGAGGGTTAGGAACACATGCCAGCATAGAGGGCAGAGGTGGGATGGGGCACAGAGGCAGGTGCCTGTTAGAGACGAGCACAAAATACTTCTTTAACTAGGGTGATTGGGTTAATTGGGGGGTTAGTCCTCATGGCCTGCAGCCATAGAGAAGCTGAGGGGGTCAGAGGAGAACAGAGTGGAAGCATGACACTCAACAGCTTTGTTTCCTGTCGGGTATCTCACTTCTCCTCCCGGCAGACATCTTGACTTACTCACATGCACACATGCATGGCACACATGGTAACATAACCTTTATGATCTTTTCTGTTTATCATTGAGGAACAGTTGCATTGCAGCTGTGTAAATCCAAATGAAGCACTCAAAAAGAAGACCTGTTAATACAAAACTAGCTACAACTGAATATAATGGCAGGCAATTATTTATGCACATTTCTGCCTGGCCTATCTGTGAGTGTGCATAGGTCTTATACAGGATCTGTAAGCCATTATTGTAAGTGCTGGCAGGGAAAAGCTCAGCAGGTGACAGTGTGAGGGGGTGGGGACGGGGTGGGGGGTTAAATTTTGGCAGATGACATGGACGTCTCTTTTTTTCTTACAGAAGAGGAAGAGGAGGATTACAATAATACAGAGTCCAAAGCAGTCTGTGAGTTTGACCAGAAGGATGATGAAGAGAACATGGACAATAAGGAAGGTATAGTAGAAGGTCTCTCTGAGTGCACATGGTATATATTATTCAAATTATTATTAAAATGAACATCACACTCTTTCAAATGTAGAGTTATTGATAAACACATGTTAATATATGCAGCGTACATCCTTTTGTAATACTTTCTTTTTTTCAATTACACTCGTCTGTATAACAAAAACAAAAAAACTCCCAAAAAAATAATACTACCTAGTTTTCATCATAGCAGTATGATTTGTATTTTTTTTGTTATTTGATGTGTCTAAGAGGACCTTCTGTTGCCCACAATAAAGTATACTGCATTATCACCATGACTGACAGTGAAATATGTAATATAAATTTTTATGTAATATATACTTAATATATACAAGGGTCTATTGACCTTTGGGGTAATGAAAAAATGTACATTTTTATTGGACTCATTATTTCGATGTTAATAACATTTTAATTAATATCACATTGTTTTATAAACCTGTGCCCTAAATCAATATAAGTTTATTTACATCATGCCAGCTTTGGCAGAGTGTCTCACAACTTAGGAATCTCTCAGTCAACAAACAGGCTTGATCTAGCATTGCTTGGCTACTCGCGTGTGACCTCCACTGCCATATCAGATACCAATCTCTCTGGACAGGGTTCCCACTTATCAGCCCACAGCATTGTGGGTCAAGCCCGATTCAAAATTAATGTCACTTGACCCCAGAAAGTGGACTTCAAAGGCTTCAGAGAGTACATTCTTTGTACGTGTGTATTGAGTAAATAAGTGTAACAGGCTAAGCAGAGGCCTTGTCAGGGCTGGGTAGCAAAAGCGCATGGCTGCTTTGACTCCATTGGGACTTTGATCAGGCTTTTGTCTTCCTTATAAGTCACCATAAAGAGGTCTATGAGAATCAAGTGGGCCAAGATCAAAGTAAAGTACCCCTAATAGTCTGGGAGAAAATGTGGACATGTAATCCATTACGTAGAATTGCTGCCTTGGCTTTTTTATCTGTGTTGATGTATTTATTTATTTTACTTTAAAAAATTTTTTTTTAATAAGTTTTGTTATTTAGCTTTCTCTTTTGCGTCAAATCATATAGGACCATATCCAGAGTTGGCAAATGTAGTCTGCAAACGAATCTGAATATACAAATATAAAAATGTAGTAAAATGTATTGCTTTTTAAAAATTATTTTAAAAACTGCCAGGTGTTTCCGTATTGACACATCACAAGCAAAAAATATTTGTTAATTCATTGTTCCTTATTTGGAAAATTCACTATGTAGTCAATAGGAAGTCATTTAGGATTTGACCTGCTGTTAAGATTTTTATCAAAAGTGTGAAATTTATAAACTAAGTTTATGGTTTATTCAAATCATAGTCTTAGATTATTTATTTGAATACTAAATAATAAGGAACTGAACAGTTTTGATTTTGGCAGGTTAAAAGCTCTCCATGTTGTGCCATTAATTTAGTTTCAAATGTAATACTAAGCAAATGTTGATAAATGGCTGCTGAAAAGCTTTGTATATGAATTGTGTATATTACTTATTTGCTCCAATTTGTTATTGCTATAAGTGCTGGGGTCAACATCATTGTAATCAATAACATAACAATGGGCAGCTGCTGATTTATTTTTCTCATTTCTGTATCAGTATGTGTATACTTACATTCATATATACTGCTACAAAATGAAATATTATTACTATTATAATATTTTTGTGAGCAGTGTATTTTTGTCCACACGTTTTTGTATATATCTGTGTTTGTGCATTAGGCCACCCACGAGAGCTGACAGAAGAGGAGAAGCAGCAGGTCCTGCACTCTGAAGAGTTTGTGATCTTCTTTGACCGCAGCATTCGCGTGATGGAGAGAGCTCTTGCTGAAGATTCGAATATGTTTTTCGATTACAGTGGTAAAGACCTTGACGATAAAGAAGGGTAAGGGCATGTGTGTCTTTGAAAGTGCATGTATGTGTGTTTGTGTGTGTGTGTGTGTGTTTGTGTGTGCGCATGTATGTATGTGTGTGTGTGAGCATGTGTTTGTGTGTGTGCGCATGTGTGTCTGTGCGAGTGTTTGTGTGTATGAGTTTGTTTGTGTGTGCGCATGTGTGTGTGTGTCTGTGTGAGTGTGTGTGTTTGTGAGCGTGTGTCTGTGCGAGTGTGTGTGTGTTTGTGTGCACGCATATGTGTGTGTTTGCGTGTGTCTGTGTGTGTGTGGGTGCGTGTGTGTAAGCATGTGCGTGTGTGTGTCTGTGTTTGTGCGGCTGTGTGTGTGTGTGTGTGTGTGTGTGTGTGTGTGTAAGCATGTGTGTGTGTCTGTGTGTGTCTGTGTGTGTGTGTGTCTGTGTTTGTGTGGCTGTGTGTTTGTGTGTGTGTGTGTGTGCGCGCGTATGTGTCTATGTTTGTGTGTGTGTCTGTGTTTGTGCGGCTGTGTGTGTGTGTGTTTGTGCGGCTGTGTGTGTCTGTGTTTGTGCGGCTGTGTGTGTGACTGTGTGTGTGTGTGTGTGTGCACGCGTATGTGTCTATGTTTGTGTGTGTGTCTGTGTTTGTGCGGCTGTGTGTGTGTGCATGTGTGTGTGTGTTTGTGTGTGTGTCTGTGTTTGTGCGGCTGTGTGTTTGTGTGTGTCTGTGTTTGTGTGGCTGTGTGTGTGTGTGTGTTTGTGCGTGTCTATGTTTGTGCGTGTCTGTGTTTGTGCGGCTGTGTGTGTGTGTGTGTTTGTGCGTGTCTGTGTTTGTGCGGCTGTGTGTGTGTGTAAGCGCGTGTGTGTGTGTGTCTGTCTGTTTTTGTGTGTGTGTCTGTGTTTGTGCGGCTGTGTGTGTGTGTGTTTGTGCGTGTCTATGTTTGTGCATGTCTGTGTTTGTGCGGCTGTGTGTGTGTGTGCGCGTGTGTGTGTGTCTGTCTGTTTTTGTGTGTGTGTCTGTGTTTGTGCGGCTGTGTGTGTGTGTGTGTGTGTGTGTGTGTGTGTGTGTGTGTGTGTGTGTGTCTGTGTGTGTGTGTGTGTATAAGCACATGACTCATTCGTTTGGACCCTTGCATGGAACTCCGTTGTTCTTCAAAGAAATCTTTTCAAACCATCTCATTCATTCACAGCCTGTTATTCACGTAGGATAATTATTCCAAATATGCAATCTCAAAATGTGCATATACACAGTACACTCACTTGCACAATGAACGTTAAGACACCTCTAATACCTGGTTATTATGTGGTGTGCCATTGTGGAGTTTGGAGTTATGTAGATTTATTGTGCTTTTCACGGTGGAATGCTGTCAATCGTTAGCTATTCAGTAGTTTATGTAGATGAAAAATATAATTTAATATAGTTTATAAAAACAAAAACAATAAGCAAACCCATATCATTATTCTCTTTCTCAGAGACCTGCAGGGAGGATCTAGTCTGTCCTTCAATCGTCTGTTCTATGATGAGCGCTGGTCCAAGCACCGGGTCATCACCTGTCTTGACTGGTCCCCTCAGGTAAAGTCACTTTTCCATTTGACCTCTCATATATGTCTACACCTCCTCATTTTTCAATGATGTCTTCCCTTTCAACTGCAAACCAGCTACACACTGGACCTGTCAAATTTTGTTCTAAAACTGCATTTAGTTCTGTACTCTTCTTACTATTTGTAGGGATTTTGATATTTTTTAATTATATCCTTTAATGGACAGAAACCTATGACATAAACCACAGAATATGAAGATATTTTAGTTTCAACATAAAATGGTATTGTTTAAGTAGTTCTTATTGCCTTACTAAAACAGCCTCCAAAATAATCTCAGTTATTTTGTGTGTTTTTTGTAGAAGTCTGGACTGTATTTGATTTTCTTTAAAATGGCCCAGTAGCTCCCTGCATGTACATGTCTGTGTGAAACATATTCTCTTAAAAATGTGTGTGTGTGTGTATGTGCATGTGTGCGTGCTTTAATATTTTTTTTTTTAATAATTGTTTAATTATTGGATTTCAACATAATGCCAATAACGCCATTAATCAAAATATCTGATGTTAACAACCATAAAGGAGAAAAGGAAAAAAAACAAAAACAAACAAAAGGGGAGAGAACTGTGTACATGTAGGGAGTGATCACTGGCGAACTGTACGTACATTTAGTTTATAATAGTAAGATCAGGTCTGTGAGGTGTGACATATTCAACCCATTTTTGGGTCATCCTTAATTCGTTCATTTATAGGTTGGTAGTTATATTCTGAGAGTTTTGTAAGGTTTTTTGGAGTGTTAATAACTATATATTTAGAATATTCTGTGTGCCAAGTCAGTGGTATCTATGTTGCATTGTTCCTGGTGAGTTATAGTTAAATGAAAGTAATTGAGTTTTGTTTATATTGATTTTATTACCAGATATTGACCATACTGTTCCAGTGTCTGCATTAAATGGGGTAAAGAGTCAAATGGTTGGTCATTGGCATAACACACTAACTTGTGCTCTGTCCCTTTACTTGTAATTCCCCTAATGTTTTCATTCAGCCGAATATATTGAGCTAATGGTTCTGGATAGAGAGCAAATAACTGAGGCGACCATGCACAGTCCTGTCTCCAACCTCTTTCTTTTGTAAAACTATTAAATAAATATCCATTAACTTTAATCCTAGTCTTTGGTTTATCATATAACACTTATGCCATGTAGGCCAAATCTGTATAGAGTTCTATAAAAAAATCCAATCGAATGCTTTTTTGGCATCAACACTCATAACAGATATTTTGTTTTTTTAATATATATATATATATATAGATAGAATATCTAGTGACCTTTGTATATTATCCACTGTTTGGCATTGCTGTATAAAGCCCATCTCCTTGTTAATCAAGGCAGGTAGAAACTTTTCTAATCGTCTGGCCATAATAGAGGTAAATAGTACATAATCTACATTAAGAACAGATATTGGTCTGTATGCTCCACACTCCATGCTATCCTTGACTTCTTTCAGTATAATTGAAATTACGACATCCTTTCAGCTAGGAGGATGTTAATATAAATTAATTCACTTTCAAATGCTTTTAAAATACCATTCAGTCGTAAATCCATCTGATCCTGGTGACTTGTTTAATTTAATTTTATTGTTTTTTTATTAGCTGAAATTGCTATAATTTTACCATGTAAGACATCCAAAGTATCACACAGGATGCGTGGAGGAGGTGCAGGAGGTGAGACTTCTCCATTATCATTGAATTCCAAATACTCTCTGATTTCTCTTTTAATGTGTGCCTTAAACTTCATATCATTAAGCAGGCTTGTGATTAGCTTCCAAAGAGTATTGCTTGGGTGCCTCCCAAAATTTGCATACAAATATATAGGTACATGGTTGCTTAAATCTGTCCTGCCAATTCCACAGTGATCTATGTTATCTTTGTCCTTTCCAAATGCTATAAAATAATCTATTCTTGTATAAAGGGAATATGGGGCGGAGTATAGTGTCTTCTGTTGGGAAATAGATTTCTCCATACATCAGCTTCTTTAAACAATATGTTCACTTTCTTATGTAATGATTTTGGCCCAAGGTTATCCTCCTTTAGAGGAGTCCAACCCTGAATTTAGTCGTATATTCAGATCTCCCCTACATATCAAGAGTTCTTTTGTTTCTGTCACCATGATATTTGTAGCCTTTTGGAAAAAAATGAAAACGCTTCCTGTCCTTCTTTTCATGTTTGTGTTTTTAAATAACAACCTAGCCAATATTGATCATGATATTTTTACTCAGATTTAGCATATCAACATATTCGGATGGAAGTGATTTTTGAAGTGCATATGAATCAGTTTGTGATTCTGCGTAACTGGATGTTAGAGAACCTTTTAAAATTCCAGAATATAGGGAAGTTGCAAATATTTTATGTGATCCAGGTAGCATAGGACATGTAAAGTCTTGGTAGTGCAAATTTCCTTGCAACAAAGATTAGTGGTTATACTAAATATTTAATTACTTAATTTATTTTAGGGCTGCCAACTCTCCTGTAATTTGGTCCAATATCCCATTTCCCTGCAAAACTTCTCCTGTGTCCTGTGTCGTTCTTCTGGATCCTTTCTGTATGTCCTCCCATTGTCTGCATGGGTTACTCTGGTTTCCTCTCACAAGCCAAACATATACATCATGACTAACCTATTATATCCGATGGTAAGTTTCCATAACACCCTGTTTTTGATATTAATCTTTAACTTCATCTTAATTACTCTCTCTCTTCAGTACCCAGAGCTGTTGGTGGCCTCCTATAACAACAATGAGGATGCCCCTCATGAACCGGATGGTGTGGCGCTGGTGTGGAATATGAAGTTCAAAAAGGCCACACCAGAGTACATCTACCACTGCCAGGTAAACATTGCTCCCACACAATGTAAAACAGTGTTACAATATCACCATCTTAGGAGCTGAATACAGCAGGGAAATATTTTAAGTGAGGAATTAAGTGAGTAAGATATAATGAGCATGTAAAGTCCATGAAACCTGTTACTGAAGGACAACATTAAAAAATATAATGTTAAGGAATATGATATTGCCTGGAGAGTGAATAAAAGTCCAAAAACTGTCTAAACCAGATGAAGTGAGAGAGACAACAAGTAATTAAGCAAGTAAGCATGTTTGTGAACTCTCTATACTCCTATGAGAGTCAGATATTACAGGGATATTTCTGTGTAAGAAAGCAGTGGCCTACCACTTCCTAATCCTGCAGGCCACATATGTTTGCCCACCCACATGGACTGCCATCACATGTGCTGCTCTGTTTCCTGTGCCAAGTGTGTCTGAAGCACACACAAGCAGACAGAGTCACACATGCAAAGCACACATTTATATACATTCCTGTAAGCACTTCAAGGCACATAATTCTTAACAATTATTAATATACCTTATTTTAAGGCTTTAACTGTAATCCTTCACAGCCGTTGATTGCATATGTCATTATTTTGCTCTTATTCAAATTTTACCCCCAACAATTTAAATAACAAATGCTAGTTTAAGTAGTGGAACTTGCCGATTTTCACAATTTAATGGACAACTAGACTTCTAGCTAACACTATCATATTGAAATATTTAAAGGTTATAATTTGTTCAGGTTTGCACAGCCAAGTCAAAGTAAAAGCCAATATCCTTCACATGGCATGACATTACCTGTGTATGAAATGCTACTAATATGAACACAAAACAGGTTTCATGTATATTTATACGTCTGACCTTTTTCTTCAACAAGGCATTTTCAGAGAGAACTCTGACTGAAGATGTTCTATTTTTCTGATCAGTCTAAACCCTAGATATGGCTGTGCATGAAAACCCCATTATATTACCAGTTTCTGAAATACTCAGACCAGCCCATCTAGCACCATCAAGCATACCACGTTCAAAGAGTACTTAATTCACCTTTCTGTCCCAATGTGATGCTTTGTTTGAACTTCAGCAGGTCGTCTTGACCTTGTCTACATGTCTAAGTGCATTGAGGTGCTCCCATGTGTTTGACTGATTAGACATTTTCAGATAGTGTAGCTAGGTCCTAGCTACTTACTAACTTATCTGTTTAATTTATTTCAGATTGTTGTTCTATAACACACAATGTTTTATTTTGATAGTGTGTTTGATGTGTGCTCTTACGCTGTCTTGTTTTTCCCCCACGAAATGTGCGATTGACTTCGGTATTCCTGCCCTTAAAATGAGTGGACCAACACAGATATTGTTAGATAAATAGTGTTAACATTATGCGTGGGGACAGTGGTGAAAGTCTTTCATTGGAACGTTTAGAATTTTCTATATGACCTAAATCACCAACAGCTCTTCACAGATATACTAAAATAGACAGAGAACCCAAATAAACAAGCGAAAAAATAGTATATTTCATTTATTTCTGAAGAAACCTGATCCAATATTACATATCTCTTGAGTGGCAAAAGTATGTGAACCCTTCAGTATCTGTTGTAACCTCCTACAAAAAATATGTACAGTTTAGTCTAGTAACTGTTCCCCTAACTGTTCAGTTATTTATATCAGCTTGGAAAAAATTAACCCATACCTCATATCTTCAACTTTTGTTTTTTTGCCTCACATTGAATGTTTCCACAACATTTATATTAGATTATGATTGATTTAGCTACTCATAAACATTCTTGTTTAGTCTTCATTAACTATTTTTGCAGAACCCTGTGCAGGGGTCACTGCCTTGATACATGACCCACATTATTTTGCAGGATATAGCTCACTGAAAATAGAATCTGCTGTTTTTCCCAGTAACCTTATTGATAATTCATGTGCCATGGGATAGGATATTTTTGGAGATCAATGCTCCTGTAACCCTATTAACATTAGCCGATATGAGAAATCTGCTTAAAAACACCCTGTCATGCAGTGCTCATCCAGCAACTCAGTGGAGAGACCAAAATCGCACCATCCTCTTCCATGTTTGTTGATCGCATGCTGTGTTCACTTGCACCCTTTCCTCACCCCTGCCTGTTTTTGAGACACGTCACACATCCATATCAGTCACCCACATCACCGCTTTATGTTCCGTGTTGATCGTTTTTTTCCACATTTATCTCACTTACTTTTTTGTCTTCGTTTTTTGTTATTTTCAGTGTTTTTTTTTTATTTCAAATAAACCCACTGTCTTCCCCACCTGCCGCAGTGGTCCCTGTGTGGGTTTCTGACATAATACTTTGCCATGGAACCAATGGCTGCAGAACAGATAGATTGATAGCTGGCTGCCTGCCAGTGGAAGATCAGAGAGCAACAGGAACAGCTCAACAGCCATGGTTTAGTCTCTGATGTTCAGCAGGCCACCCTTGAGACTGTGGCTCCTCAGCTGACTGCCCTCACGCAACAAGTAGTAAAGCTGAATCCTCTTTCTCATCAACACCTTTCTCATCTTCCGCTCAGTGTTCACCAAGTTCAGGATTCTGGAGCGTGTTCTCACAGACTAGGGTCCCCAATTCACATTTACTGCCTATTCCACGGAAACTAGGGATAGCTGTGAGCTTCACGTCAGGGTACCATTCCCAGTCCACTGGCCAGTGTGTGCAGGTGAACCAGCAGCTAGGGAAGTTCCTTTACTCTTCTTCGCCCACAACCCTTCCGGCTGGGTGACAGGGTGTGGCTCTCCACCAGGAACCCGAACCTCCAGCAGAGTAGAAAACTGTTGCCCAGATACATTGGGAGTAACAAAATCATTAAATTATTTACCCTTCTTTTCACGTTTCTCTCCTCAGGCCCATCACTCCTGGGGTGCTGGATGAGGGGACCCCTGCCGGCGTGCAACCCCTGGCACAGGTTATCAAGGGAGCTCCCGCCTACACTGTCCAGTGACTCCTGGACTTGCATTGCTGGGGCTCTCATCTCTAGTACCAGTGGGGTGGTTAAGGTATGGCCCAGAGGAACAGTTCTGGGTCGTACTAGACCCTGACCTCACCTGGGACTTTCACATGGTGTTTCCAGACCAGCCAGCGCCGCGACCACGGCTTTACCCCCCAAGAGATGTGGACCCAGGGCCGTACGGCGCACCTGGGTGTGGGTGGGGGGGGGGGGGTATGTCACGTGGCCCTCATCCAGCACCTCAGCGGAGAAAACCTGATCACTTGCGCCCTTCCTGTTTAAGACATGTCCGGCATGTCACACATCCACATCAGTCACCTACATTACCACTTTATGTTTATTCATCAACACTCACTCACACAGCCGTTTGTTTTGTGCACTTTTTAACTCGTGCTCACTCTTCATTCACTGCGAGGTATTTTGTTTTTTTTCACATGTTATAACTGCACATTATTATTTTGTTCTCCCTCATGACTTGCTTAGTTTCCATTTCTTCTGAGATGATTGTTCATTTTCATTGCTTTTTTCATGTTTGTCTCGCTTAATGTCTTGTGTCTGCATCATTTTCAGTGGTTTTTAAAAAAAATTCCATTAAACCTTCTCTGTTCCCCACCTGCTGTTGTGTTCCCTGTGTGGGTTTCTGACTCACACTAGGTTCCTTTGTGACCATGCAGACTCTTACATGTGTTGCTCTTATAGTGATTGTTGTTGGTTGACTGTTGTTGTCATATTCCTCCATTTGTTTACAGTTTGTCTGACTGTGAATTTGTGGAATACAAACTCTTTAAAGATAGTGTTGTAACCTGATAATAAAAAACACAAAATTGTGAGCATGAGTGAAGCTGATCAAAACTGTCTGATCTGTACAACTCGGCTGCCACATATTTGCAAAAGGTGCTTCAAAGACTGTGGTGGGGTTAGATAATAAAAACCTTTCACCTCTGTTGGTGTGGATTGGACCTTACTAACACTCTTGTTTGTGGATCAGAAAAGAGGCAACAGGACTGAGTGAAAGTAAAGCAAAAGATTATGGAATGGGAGATTTGATTTCCTATTATTGACTTGAGCCCACAGAGTTCTGCCATTTGGCAGTAAACCAAAAACTTAGGGTTGTTTAAAAAAATATTGCCTTCCTATGAGGTCTAGACTGTATCATAGATACTAGACTCTGTTTCGCTACCCATTAGGCATGGATCAGTTGAAGCCTATTGTGTGAGCATACTCTACTGTTTAACCTCTAAAAACCACACCACTCACCCCAACCCCCTAAATTCCTGTAAAAGCAACATACCCATCTTCAGTCTTCCTCCAATCTTCCAAACCCTCGCTTTTGGCAGATCTTCTATGGAGTTCAGAATTTTGCATTGTATTTTTTAATTTTTTTTGTAATGGTACAGTACTGCAAAATTAATATCTCTTAGTGTTTGAAAATGTCTGCAGAATGCATAGTATCATCACACACTGTATTTTGAAATACCAAGTATAAATGCGCTTACTTGCTCCACAATGTAATAAACAGTGTTACAGTAAACTGGTTAATGAAACTTCTCTCGTGTTTTTGAGCATGCATATGAATCATTCACTGTCCTGCTTGGAAAATGTATTGATATATCGTAAAAACTTGGCAGCAATAAGTAGCTGACCAGTAATGGATTTTTGCGTGAACAACCATTTTTCAGGCCTTGACACATAATCTTAGTATGTATGTGCCTGCACTCTAACTTTGCTAGATCAAAACTTTTTTTTAACTTTTTGTACTTTTTGGTAAAAGGTTGTAACCTTTTTGTAAAAAATGTTATAAAAACAATTATATTCTTTAAGTCTCACTTGATGGACTGTTACATTGACAGTCTTTTGATATATTTCATGTTCAGTTTTGAATTTCTTTCCCTCAGAGACAATATGATGTTAAGGCCAAACAAGTATGTACATGTTGATTGTATGTTTCTACAAAACGTATTTTGTTTCAACTGTCCAAAACACCATTGTCCCAGAATTGTGGAACACCTAGATAGTCTTTTGAAAACATAAAAGGGGGCAGCAATATTGTTTAAGAGCAGTGATTTTCTGAGGTGTTCTTCAATTATTGTTATTTTTGTCCACTCTTGAGAGTGATGGGTACTCATTACTATAATAAGAACAATGTTTCCTGTCTATGGTCATTACACTCTGATAGAACTTATTTCCCATAGCTATCGTAATGGTGATGCAAAATGCCACACACACGTTAATTAGGATAATGTTGAAGATATCTGTAAATTAAGATTTTCATCAGAAGTTTATTGTGCATATCTGCAATCAGATTTTTTTTGCTTGGCTTGATAAAAAATCTTAGCATTTAAACAGAGAACTGCAGTTGTGTAGCTTTGGTCTTAATTTGGCACATTTTTGCACTGATTTTGGTCTTTTCCTGAATTCTGGATTCTGGACTTAATGTGTCTGTCTATTGGGTGGATCTCTCACCTTCCTTTACTGCTCTCTTGAATCCTTCACCATTGAGGCTCTCCGGTAACATCACATGGCCTACTCAAGTGGGCTGGCACTAGTCACATCAAGAGCACACCCTAAAAAGCACATGTGCTTCAGCAGATACTTAGCTCCATTTGTTCACTGCTGTGTTTTTATTACTATCTTTCATGTAGTTTGCCCAGGATGACTCAGGGTGAAGCCCTTCTGGATGCCAGAAGCTTTGGGAAGGGAGCCTGGCCAATGGATATGTATTCATAGGAGTCTGGAAGGTGGCCTGCTCTCTATAATAGCTGAGGATGGAGTTGAATTTGGCTCACAAACAGCTGTGTGGGAATGCATCAAAACCACACACAGCTCAGAGAGAGGAAGGGCAGTGACCTCCACTCTGACATCTGTTACACACCCATATAGAAATGTATATGCTTTTCGGCTGTAAAAAACCTGCTTCTGTTCAGGCTCATGAAGATTTAATATGTTGCCTCACTACAAAAATACAAATAAAAAACAATAACAACAAACAAACAAACAAACAAACAAAAACAGTAGGACTGTTGGGTATGGTTTGCTTTTTACTGTTCAATGTGACCTTTAAGAATGAGTTAAATGGGAGTGTTGGTACAAAATCTGTCCTCAATTACCGCTACTGTTTAGTCACAGGGAAAATTTGTGTTAGTCTGTGTTGTGTTCTTGCAATATGGGTAGCGTGAGGATAAAAAAATAAATTTTTATCTCATTTGGAGACTGTGCCATAAGAATTGATGGTATGAAAAAAATGCTCAATGATGAATATGCATAGCAAGTGTGTGAGTGAGAGCAGAATGAGAGAGAGAGAAAGAAAGAGAGACCATTAGAAAAAGAATGACTGACCAGATGCATTTCTTTCTTCTCTGAGAGGGAGCTGTGGTAAGACCTATACCACTGACCACAACGTGACAAAAATCTGCATGGTGCTGTTATAAAAGAAAGAAGGAGAGAATGATACTGGTGAAACATCTGGAGCTGATAAGCTTTGCTGGGAACCATATGATTGTGGCAGTTAAGGAGGAGGCGGGATGTGAATGTGCTGTCTGTTGTGTAGTCATTCTCTCCTAGTCTCCCTCTCTTAAACAAAGAACATGCACAAAGATGAGAATCTCCCTCTGTGATCCCCCTCCTCATGCCATCTCTCATCATAGTTTACTTGTGAGTATTATTCTATACAGAACACTCCCCACTGATATATAATCTTGTCTGCCAATAGTACATGAAGAAAGACAATAAAATGAGGTTTAAAGATGAAAAAAGTTCAATAGTGTTGGAAAATCCTTGTATTTTTTAAAATAACTTGCTCCATTTCTCTCTTGCTACATTTTGAATTCAACAGCAAGGCAGAAACATGAGATTGTGTTTTACTGAACCTGTCAGTCTGCACATTGTTATGGGATCTTTGACTTCACTGAACTGGCCCCTAGCTGAGCCTGCAATATGAAATGGTGCATTTGACTCCAATGTTTGAATTTCAGCGTGGCACAACTGAGATATCATCAGAGACTGATATACTTCAGTGCTTGGTGACAGGGAAAGTGTCTGTTAAATCCTAAAAATGTAATGTCTCTTCCAATTGACATCAGCTTATTTGCTGACAATGTATACACAGACCTAAAATCTAAAAACATTCAGATTTTCACACAAATAATAAATAGCTAAAAGGGCCCAACCTAACAAATCAGGCAAAATACTGTATTATACTTGGCGATTTATTTATTGAAGAATATTTTCCATTATTATATAAGTAAGTATATAAGTATATAATATATTTGTGAGTGGCAAAATAATGTGAATGTATATGGTTAGCAGACACTTAGAAGGTGAACTGAAGGTCAAGTGTTTTCAGTCAGTAGAAAGAAAGTCAGGTGTGAATTGACACCCTGTTGCATTTAAAATAGCATGGATCTATGGATATTTGTATAATACTATGAACAAAGGAGATTTCCTCAGAAATCAGACAAAAACTCTTCCCAGGAATGGCTGACCAACAAGGACCACTCCACTATCACGAGAAGCCTAAACAATGGTGTACAAAAGAACAGAATATTGTGGTTTAAATTTACATTTGCATTTTACATTTACATTATTTAACAGACACCCTTATCCAGAGCTACTTTACAAAAGAACCGGAGTGAGCGGGGTGCAGTGCGGGGTGTGATAAGTGCTGCAAGATAGGAGGGCGCAGGTCCATTTTTAGCTTTGTAGGCAAGCATCAGAGTTTTAAATCTGATACGAGCAGCTACAGGGAGCCAGTGGAGAGATCAGAGCAGTGGTGTAGTGTGTGTGAACTTGGGAACATGGAACACAAGTCTTGCAGCTGAATTCTGGATCAGCTGTAAGCAACAGAGAGTGGTCAGAGGAAGCCCCACTAAGTGAGAGTTACAGTTGCCCAGTCTTGAAATGACGAGGGACTGAACCAGAATCTGTATTGATTCTGTGAAAAGAAATGGACGGATCCTTCTGATGTTGTAAAGAAGGAAACGATAGAAACTGAGAGATGTTAGCAGTGTGGGAAGAAAAGGAAAGTTGGTTGGCCATAGTTACTCCCAGGTTGCGTGCCACAACAGAGATCCGAGTCTTGTCATTTGAGAGAACAAGGTCCTGGTGGAGACAGGAATCACCTGGAAAGAGTGGTGCTTCTGTCTTGCCAGGATTTAGCCTAAAGTGGTGATCTGCCATCCATGATGATATGTCAACAATACATGCTAAGATCGATCTTGGCAGAGACCTGTGTGTCTGAGGGAGGGAAGGACAGAATTAGTTGGGTGTCATCAGCATAGCAGTGATATGAAAAGCCATGTGAGGATATAACCTCACCAAGAGAGCGAGTATAGAGGGAAAACAAGAGAGGACCAACCACTAGCCTTGTGGGACACCAGTGGTCAGTTTGAGGGATGAGGAGATGGATCCTCTCCACGATACCTGATATAACCTGTCAGCTAGGTAGGAAGCAAACCACCACCAGGTTGTTCCATGGATTCCGAGACTTGTAAGTATGGACAAAAGAATCTCATGGTTGACTTTGTCAAATGCTGCCGAGAGTTCTAGTAAAATGAGGACAGATGACAGTTTGGCAGAACTAGCAGCGTGCAGTCTCTCAGTGACAGTCAAGAGGGCCGTCTCTGTAGAGTGTACAGCTTTGAAGCCTGACTGGTTTGGATCTTAAAGGCTGTTCTGGGACAGATAAAGAGATAAACAATGCGTTCTAAGACTTTAGATAAGAAGGTGAGAAGTGGTCTGTAGCTTTTGACATCTGAAGGATCCATAGTGGGTTTCTTCAGCAAAGGTGTAATCCTTGCAGTCTTAAAAGCTGAGGGAACATGACCAGATGAAAGCCAGTTGTTGATGATGAAGGTGATGAATGGTAGGTGAGATGGCCTGAAACACAGTGGAAGGGAGTGGATCCAATGAGTAGGTTTACGGTGAAAAGCTTTGGCATATATCAGCAATTTTCCTGTCATAGAAAACTGCAAAGTCTTCAGCAGTCAGGGTGGATGGAGGCAGAGGAGTCAGTGGGTTGATAAGTGCGGAAAAGATGTTATGGAGTTTGTGAGGATCATCAGTAGCTTTGTCCAGCTTCTCCTTGTAGAACTGAGTCTTGACAAAAGTAATGTCTGATGAGAATCTAGACAGGAGGCCATGGTAAAGATCGAGATCAGTGACGAGTAGAGATTTTCTCCACTTTCTCTCAGTTGATCTCAGTTCTTTTCTGTTCTTGTGCAAAACATAAAAAAACAAGTAACAGAGTTAGCAGACTTCTTGTGTTTGTAAGATAGAGAACATAGGAGATCGATGGAAGAGGAAAGTGAAGAAGAGATCAAAGTGTCAGTGTCAGAGTCCAGAGACGAAGAAAAGAAAAGGATTCAGGGTTAGGAAGGGATGATAGAGTGTGGGAAGCCATAGAAGAAGGAGGAACAGAGTGAAGGTTTTGTCGGGTAGGAGAAGAAAGCAAAAGGGTTGTGTCAGGTTGGGTAGTGAGGGGAACTGTAAAGGTTACCAAGGGATGGTCAGAGGTGTGAAGTGGTGTAACCAAAAGCTTGGAGGCTGGAGCAGGTCTCATGAGGACAAGGTCTGGGATGTTCCCTCCCTTGTGTTGGGGGAGATTCATTGACTGACAGAGAGAAGGAGTCTAGAAGAGGGAGAACAGAAGAAGAGTGGAGCTTTCTTCAGGGAGGTTGAAGTCGCCTTGAATGCTGAGAGGGGTGCTATCATTGGGCAGCATTTGGAACTACATGGATTCAAATGATGATATGTTTAAATGTGCAAAGGAAACATGTTTGAAGCACAATTTCATTGACAACAACAAAACTGTGACTCCTTCCTTTCCAGTTTCTTGTGGACTACGAGAGAAAGCATAAGCAGAGGATAGAGCAGTCAGTGTGGGTGAGTTCTGGGGGGATAACCAGGTCTCAGTCAGTGCCAGGAAGTCCACGGAGTAGTGGGAAGCCAAGGCTGAGATTAAATCAGCCTTGTTCACTGCAGGTTGGCAGTTCCATAACCTACCCATCACTGCTGATTGAGACTGAGACAGCAGAGAAGGATAGATGAGGCTACTGACAGAACAGCCTCTGGAATGAAGGTAGTTGGTCCATAGTCTTTGAGAGATGAAAACAGAGATGGGTTGCAGACACAAAGCTGCAGAATAGTTTCAAAACTCACAGAATAAAATACAAACAGTGGATTTACAGATTCACGCAAACCGCTCCAGACACATGTTTGTAGTGGATAGCCTTGAATATATAATGCTAAGCCCTGCCTACAAATGACACCTTAAGGTAGATTGAAACTACATAGTGAAACTACACCTGAGACACCATTCAGCTTCTGGGATATTAGATTAGACTCAATTCAACTTTATTGTCATTATACAAGAACAAATACAATCCTGCATCCTGGGTTTTCCCCATATCAGGAATGTATACAAGCACATGGAGGACATACAAACTACTGAGTGGCATTTTAAGTTACTGCAATGGAATTTATACTAAATAAACTAGCCAGTTGAGTCATTTTTTCACTTTGATTTTTGAGGTGTCTTTGAACTCTACTGTGTAATTAACATTTCATAATTATCATTTTAATCAAACAATATGACATTTTTTCGTTCCTAACACATTACAGAGTACATATTTTTGCAGTTATTTTGCATGTTTTCCCCATTGAGGTCTGATGTGTTTTCAAAGTGCTCCTTTAATTTTTGAGCAGTTTATTTGTTTCATTTGTTTAAAACAAAAGGACTAAAAATCTAATGAGTAGGTCATAATTATGCAGAAATCTAGAAAACACTTATAGTATTCTTTTTGTACAGGGCCATATTTTTTATTTGGCAGGATTAGGGAAGCACTGTATCAGGGCAATTTGAGATCATTCTGGTAGCGCAGTAACTGCATGTGCACCACACCACAGTCTTGTTTTAATAGACTTTAGAATAAATCTATTATGTATAACACATGGTTCTGCTATTCAGGATGAGGACCCATAGGGGTAATGGGTGCTCTCCATATGGAGTGAATGTAAATTTCTTTCATCCTGTCTCTGCCATTTTTAGATGATCATGTTTTGCAAAGTTTTGCAGTAACCTTGTACTTGTCGTAAAATGGCCACTGCAGCTGATATAACGGTGAATAAGGATCATTTGCATTCCTCATGGTTAAGTTCCCTTGCAACATATGTAAGTTGTCTTATGGGAACAATCATGTAACTGCATATGGCTGTCTCAAATTACATTCTTCTAGGCTATAGCCATGCGCAATACTGAGATCTTCATCTTCTCAGTTTCTATTTCATTGTTTTAACAGTGGGGTCTATCAAGCATCTATACTCATCAGACAAATAATTATCACCTTACCTGTTTAAGTGCAATGAATATCTCATTTGAAGGGTCACAAAGCAGACGGTAATGACTGGCAAAAGGGGTGATTTCCCATTTCCAGGTGTATTGGAGCATATGGCCATACTGGTCTATCAGCAATGGCAAAAATTCCAGTCTACAGGAAATTCTCATTTGAGTTTATGAAGGTATTTCACACTTTAATATTAATTTAATTAATTCATTATATTCTGCTTAATCCACACGGGGTCGCAGGGAAGCCAGTGCCCACCCGGCAACTCTGGGCACATGGGCAGGAACCCTAGGGGGCTCCAATCCATCATAGGGTGCATACACAGACACACAGTCATGCACACAGTCACACACTAAGGGCCACTTTAGAGACAATAATGAACTTAACGTGCATGTCTTTGGACTGTGGGAGGAAACCGGAGTACCCGGAGTAAACCCACGCAGACACGGGGACGACATGCAGACTCCACATAGAAAGGACCCAGACTACTTCACCTTGGGATTGAACCTGGGACCTTCTTGCTGTGAGGCAGTGGTGCTACCCACCAAGCCACCATGCTGCCCTATATACAGTTCAGTAACAGGTTAATATTCTTTATGAATATATATTAAAGGCTGTCCTTTTCATATGATACTGTATATGCTTTGACTAGGTAGCACAAGTGTATTTTCACCAGTACCTATTAAGTAACAAGGCCAATCCAGTAACAATTCTTCCAGTGTCTTGAGAGAGTTCCTGTCAGTAACTATGTACAGATTGTAGCTATGAGTGCCTATTTCAGAGTTTACCTGCTGCTTCAAAGAATGCCACACTGTTTAGATGAGGATTGTGACCTGTAGATTTAGCTTGAAAGCAAACAATATTAAATTTGGAATCTTCTTTGATTACCATTTATTTTGCCATACCAAATGATTTTTTTGCATCTTTGACATTCTTCTGACCCATTTTGTGCCATGTTATGGCCCTAACCAATACTCTCTCTAAGCCCTCCTTAGATAAATAATATGTAACATATGGATATTACTATTTTTTCTAATGTTAGTGTCAGGAAAACATCATCTTGATATGAATCAGAGCTGGACTGTGTGAAACCTTTATGAAGTGTGCTCTTGTGAACAGTGTAAAACTATGCATATATGCACACAAAAACATCTTTGTGGAATTATTTAAGAAATTATTAGTCATGCTGTAATCTTATATATATACGCATGTATGCTCACTGTATAGGTGCAAAGCAGCAAGTGCAAATGTTGATACAGGTTCTACTTCCGGAGATCATGCTCTTCACATGTTGTAAACACATACACAGGACCACTGAAGAACCTGTTCTGAAGTTTTATATTTTTTTCCATTGTTCTTATTATACTAATCTCAATCTATCAAGATCTAAAGACATGCTTTCAATAAAAAAGTTTCAATGAGAATATCTTTTCTTTCACTAATGTGCATAGTGGTTGACAATTTGTTTTTAATATTTATAATTAAGAGCCAGATTGTGATTCTGATGGCAGTGGGGCCTAAAAGTAAAAAGCACAGTGAAGAGGCTTGTTGTAGGCTTAAAGGCTGGAGCTGGCAGTACTTGACTCATGGCTGGGACTGCCTCTATTGAAAGGTTTTCGGTTACAATACTTCATTAAGTCTCTGATTAATGGCTTCAGAGTGGAGTTATTACCCTTTTATTGTGGTGACCTGGGCTTGTGTTCATTAGTCCAGTAATGAAGCCTAAGTCTGAGGGAGCGTGTCCCTGACACATGACTACAGCAGATAGAAAGTAGAGTTTATGAAATTCTGTAGAGAGACAGAGGATGAAGAGAAAAAGACAGACTGTAAGAAGGTGGGGTCAGAGGTCAGACACAAGCCTTTAATTGAAATGCTGTGTTGGTATATTTCCTTGCCATCACTCATAATTAAGATCTTACTGATCACTAATCACAGAGCATAAACAATTATTTTAGCAATTCGACTTGTGAAGAAAGAAATTTCTTTAGAAAATGTTTTTTTATTCATTCAGAAGCTACAATTTAATGGACAACATGTGAGTGAATTTAATATGTATTGTATTTTACTTGTACTCCTGGGCAAAAAATGGGACAAAGTAGTTGGACAATGTTTCTCAGTTAGTTTGTGTTTAATGTGAGACCTACTATCTCTATAGGGTTTCTGTCTGAGTTTCTATCTGGATTCTGACCAGGCCTCATGGAGTGGCAGATAACCAGCTAATGACTAATTGTATATTAAAAAAAATTATAGCCATGTTAGTTTTTCAAATATTTTTTCATGCTTTCCTTTTGGTTACATACTGTGTATGTTAAATTCAGCCCCAACAGTTAACTGTAGAAATAGGTATTGGCGAGCAAATAGTGGCACAGATCTCAGTAGTGCATTTTCATAGTTATTGCTAATTTTCTGACCAATCTTTTGTTGATAGGGCCATTAAAGCATATATAAAGAATACAAGCATTTAGTCAATTAAGTAAAGTAATGTAGAGTTTGATCCAATGCATTTACAGTAGAGAAATGCAATCAGGTTAATTCAGGTGAGTCAGCTATATTACAATTAAAAGTGACGCAATTAAATGTGAAAATATGTACATGTATATTTTTAGAGGTTTCTCTCTTATGTGCGTTATAAATTTAATTTCTATATGATTCCATTTTTTAAATAGTAAAATCTGCTATTTTTGTCATTTGGATTCCTAGCCATGCAAAATAAAGTGTAGAAGCTGAGAGGTTTGCTTACCTTGGATTGCACAAACCTGAATGGAGCACTGGGAATAAGTGTGCACACACATGAACAAATAAATATTTAGGAGTTTTTTTCTTTGGTACGTTCCACATCTCTCTAACAGGTGATATTGAAAATCAGGCTTAGATCATATACTCAGACTGCACAAACATGGGGTAAAAATGTAAAGACAAAAAATCCCCAAACCAAGTTATTGAGAATTTAATCATTTAATCTCTTTGATATATGTAAAAATCTGTGCAGTGCCTTGACCTTACTGCACGTCACTGGTACATACGATAATACTTATCATATTATTACCTAAGTAATAGATGGGTGTGTAAATGCTCAAAATTATCCTCATGTCACACATGTAATGGATCGGCAAATGCTGTCACGTGGCAAATATTCTTGTCTGACTACCACTCCCATTGCAAATCTGTGTAAAAAAAAAAGTCCTTTATTTTAAAGTTTTGCATGTATTTATTCAGGGTATGGTTAAGAAAGTTATCCCCCCCCACCAGACTGATGTCCCTTAGTCCACAACCATTTATACCTGCAGGATTCAAATCCAAGTTCCTGCAGCAGCGTTTGATATAGGTCTTGGTCCGTGGGAAGAAACTAGAGTGCCTGGTGAAAACTGAATGCAGACACAGGGAAAACATGCAAACTCCACACAGGTGGAGTTTTTATTAACACAGGTTAATACTTGCTTGAGTCCAAGAATATGTAGAGTTGGATTTGTACACCCCCAAATCAGGAAAAAACCATAAGCCATATAAAAAACATACATTTGTTCCTTAAAATACATTTTTAAAATATTATTTTGTAATGAATATAGCATATGTCAGTATATGTGAGACTACAGACAGTTTACAACTCAACCTCTAAGTACAAACCCTCCCTGTTGGAGAGTTGAACTGTAAATAATGTTTATTGTACACTATTATTTTTTTAACCAAAGTCAAGATTTACCATGATTTAAAAAATAGAAATCTCAGTATGTAGTGTGTAAGGATATTTTTTGTAACTCCTTTACAAATCTGTAGTAGGTTAAGCTTTGTTTTTTATATTTTAAAACACTGCCTCACATGGGACACTGCTGCTGGGTCTTTGGAAGCCTTATTTTTTTAAGAGCAAAAAGAATGAAGAAAAGAAAGCATGTTTTCTTTTGCTCTGGTTTGTTTTCCAGTCACTTTAAAATGAACTCTGGTTGCATGACTTGGAGGCCACAGCTGGTGTGGTGAAACAGGGAGACAACAGACTGGAGAGAGCTATGAAAACAAACTGGTCGCACTTCTTTCTCAGGGCAGGCCTGTCTCAAATAAATGTAGTTGGAATAATTGGCTTGCAAAACTAATTGAAAAAAATTACAGAGCAAAAGGGTACTGTTCGCCTGGTGCTCCTTGCTGAGCCAATTTGTGTGAAAATATGAACACAAGCTCACTTTCATTTGTTGGGCATTCATGGGGAACGCAAAACTCAATAACAGTGAAGACAGAGGAGAATTTCAAGGCCATGGCTGTCACAATAAAAGCCATGCTTCTCGCTTCACTGCCCACTGCTTATGGTCCTGTAATTTAAAGCTTCTGAGCCCACAGTCGCTTACATTATTGAGTTCTTCACCCAAAACAAGAGTGGACTTATCACCAGCATGCCTCTCTTTCTTTATTATTCTCTCTCTCTCTTTATTACACTCAGTCTATATGTCTTAATTCTTTTGCCATTTGTTCTTCTCTAAAGTCTCCTGTGGTGTCTGTGGGCTTCGCCCGCTTCCATCCTAATCTGTTGGTGGGTGGCACATACTCAGGACAGATTGTGCTCTGGGACAACCGCAGTCACCGTAGGACCCCAGTCCAGAGAACACTGCTCTCTGCAGCCACACATACAGTAAGCTCTACCGAACACATGGCACAAACACACACATGTCAGTCTAGCATATTCTTACCTTAAATAGACAATTCTAGAAATAAATAGACCTTTTTAAGCTAAATTTTTCACAAAATAATGTGGTGTGGATTGTAACTAAAAAACCCTTACTCAAATTTACCTTACTTAAAGTTACCTAAAAAAATCAGTAAATGTCTTTGTGATGCCTGACCTCTGGGACATCAGAGTTAGTGTCTTACTGCTGCCAACTTAGCATCTGTTATTATTATTATGATTATTAATATGATGATTATTATTAAATCCTTTCTGGTGGTTTTTTTTTTTGCCTACCCCAGAGAACGCAGGGTGTAGGTATATGTGAGCTCTACAATTGCCAGGGAAATTGTTTGTGAATCATTCATGAATTTTCTGTAGTTGTGCATAGACAGGCCCTAAAACGAGATCAGATTTTCTCTAAATTCCTAAAAGTAGCTAAAGAGAACCCATATTTATTGATTTTTTTTTTATTATTAATATTTATTGCGGAAAACAATTCAATAACAATTGCTCAGTCCTGTACATCAGCTTGGAGTAATTTTAGGACAGTCATCTGTACAGAACTTCAACTCTAGAATGATTGTGGGTTTCTTTACATGATCTGCTTGCTTCAAGCCCTTTCACATTCAATTCAGTTCAATTCAGTTTTATTTATATAGCACTTTTTATAATGGAGCATTGTCTCAAAGCAGCTTTACAATATTACATTATCTTAATAGGACAATTCCAAGTTGAGCAAGCCAAGGGTGACAGTGGAAAGGAAAAACTCCCTGAAAGTGGTAGGGATCAAGACTCAACAGGGGACCCATCCTCCATGGGTGGCCTAGATGTTAATTAAATAAATACTTAAAAGTATATTTCATTATAGCAAAATTAGGTAAATAATTTAAATAAATAACAAATTAATAATACAATTTATATTAGTAATAAAATAAACTAAATTATAAAACAAAATAGCTATAAAATGCCAAGAAAGTGCCAGTCCCTTAATACTTATAGTGTTTTCTAGCCAATTCAGTAAGATCTCATGATCTTTAGTGTTAAATGGTGCACTTAAATCTAATAGAACAAGAAAAGAAACATGTCCATTATCTGATGATATTAATAGATCATTAAGTACCTTAATTAATGCTGTTTCAGTACTATGATGAGGCCTGAATCCTGACTGAAATGTTTCATAGATACGGTTACTTTGGAGGTAACTAGAGAGACAGCTTTTTCTAATACTTTGGAGAGGAACGGTAGATTTGAGATAGACAGGACACAAGGGTCAAGGTTGGCTTTTTTAATCAGGGGTTTAATTACGGCGCATTTGAAGGATTTTGGCACATAACTACGGGTAAGGGATGAGTTTATGATAACAAGTAATGGTTCTATGATAGTAGGTATTAATTATTTGAGTAAATGTGTAGGGATTGGATCTAATAAACATGTTGCTCACTTAGACGATCTGATCAGTGAGGACAGTTCAGTATTAGTTATTGGGATAAAAGATTCTAGTCCTGCTTCAGAGGTGATTAAACTGAAATCTACATTAGTGCTGCATCTGGAAGGTTGCTAAATAACTGGGTGATTTGAAGAGCATTGAGTCTTTTGCCTAAAGTTATCTTATAGGTTAAAGAAAGTCATGAAGTCATTACTGTTGAAGTCATGCTAACCTTCAGAATCGGTTTCTGTGATGTTTTAGTTAATCTGGAGACTGTATTAAATAGAAATCTAGAATTATTCTTTATGATTGAGAATAGATACACAGATTTAGCTTTGGTAAGGGCCTGTTTATACTCTGCCATGCTATCCCTCCAGGCCATCTTAAATACCTCCAGTTTACAACCACCACTTGCGTTCTAAACTATGAGCTTTTTGCATTAAAGTACGGGTATGGGCATTGTACCAAGGCGCTAACTTTTTCCCCCGAATATGTTTGACTCTAGCAGGAGCAACTATATCCAGGGTTGAGTGAAATACACATTCTAATTGGTTAGTTGCAGCCTCAAGATAATCAGGTTCAGTCGTATTAAGAGTTATGTCTGGAAGGTTAAATCTGAAGTAATAGTACGCTTAGTGCGATAACGAGGGAGTAAGTGAATGCTATCTGATACATTTAGCTCAAAAACTAAGAGATGGTGATAAGAAATTAGCTCACTTTGTGATAAGACATCTATGTTATCTATATCGATACCAAACGTTAATATTAGATATAAAGTATGATTACAGCTGTGGGTCGGTCCCAACACATTCCGAGTGATACTCATAGTTTCTAAAATGGACTCAAAAGCAATTTTAAGTGGATCCTGCTCATTTTCGTAGTAAATTTTAAAATCACCTACAATTAGAACCTTATTTGTTGAAAGTACTAAGCAGGATAGAAATTCCTGAAGGAATTCTCAGTGGAGGGCGTGAAGGACCTGGAGAGCGAAAAATACTGATGAGCTGAAAAGAGTATGGTTTAGAATTGCCTACTGATGGATCAGTCACATTAAGAATCAGTACTTTAAATGAATTAGCCTTATAATGGGATTTAGCACTAACACCTAGGCCTTTGTCAAAAATTGTTGCTACACCACCTTAGTCCGGTTTCCAGTTCCCGCTAGCAAGGACAATTCCGCTATTGTATTCATTCCATCAGTAGGGAAACTTAATCAGATGCCATCCACGCTGAATTATCAGGCAGGAATGCCGCAAGTTTCAGTATCTTATGTTTATACAAATGTGTTTGGATATTGATGTTTATTTTTGCTAAAAACTCGAACTTAATTAGCGTGATGCACTTTTATTACTCTGCGTTTTGAGATTGAGTTTATTGTATGTTATTTCAGTTTTCTCCACATATTTATGAAGACAAATTAAACAAGCTGCAAGTAAAACTCCAGGGTCTTCATTTGTGGTTTAACTCAGTGTCACCAACATCCTTGTTGAAAACACTACAACCTCTACAAAATTAACCTTAGTACCTTCCGACTGGTGAAGGCGTATATCGTTAGCCCCTACATGAATAACTATCCTAGAGAATCTACGGCTCTGAAGCTCACTAAGGCTCCCT